>JASANC010002174.1:0-100339 GCA_030248135.1 Theristus sp. LFF4_11
GAGAAAAACGTCGGTTTTTTGCAGAAATTTTGGACCGTTTGCAGAAATTTTTTACCAGATTTCTGCAAATTGCAGAAACAGATGTGCATACAAACTTTGGTTCTGCAATATTCATTTTGTGCTTAGCGCTTGACTGAGGTTTCACATCAACATGGAAGAAATTTCAAATAGTTTTTTTGTCAAAAACAGTTGTTTCGGCGGTTGCTGTAGCGCAATGATTGGCGTTTTGTGTTGCCTTCGTAAATAAAATCGGAGTATTTCAAATTCGAAAAATAAAACAGAATCAGATCAAATCGAAAATTATTGTTTGCTGTTAGACTTTCTGTTTGGAATTAGAATGAAGTGATCCATCATCCACACGGCAAAAGATGCAAAAATAAGACATTATTGGCGGAGGTACGGTGCGCAAGTTTGTCGTCGAGCTTGTCGAGAATCTCAGCAACCGATTCGAAGACGCGCACAGTGTTCTCAAGGCTGCCAAAATATTCTACCGTCTGAGATGGAAAAAATGATGAACAGAATGTTGAAATTACGACAGTGTTGCTGAAAACAATCACCTATATGCGTGCAGTCGCAGTGCCACAGGTTTTGTTAAGTCCGTTAAATGTCCGTAGTTTTGTTAATTGTGCTCCGTAAAACCTCCGTAAAATGTCCCTACTTTTGTGTCAAGGACCAAAGTGAAAATGATCAATTTAGTTTTTGAATTTTTTCTTTCCTGCGTTATACTGGATATGAAGGAGGAGTACCGGAACTGCAGATGCAGCTCGCCACTTTTAACAATGATGCTTGACAAGAAACAATGATTTGTCTAAATTGGAGAAACTTTGCATTCTAGTGCCTAGAGGTGGGAGGGGTGGGACGGTATTCTCAAAAAGCCGATCTTAAATTTCCCGCCATTCAAAAAATTGCTTAGATTGATTGTTTTGATTCATATTCAACAAACTTTGATCATTTCCCATTGTTTTTCAACTGTTTTGAGTGTTTTTTGAATTTCCGCCTAAAAGAAAAAATTTGAATTTGGCGCCCAAAATTGTTCAGGATTGATTGTATAATCGATTCCCAACCATATCTGAACATTTCCAATCGTTTTTGAAAACCTCCGTATGATGTCCGTAGTTTTGTTAAGCACGCGCAGCGTGTGCTGAGAATGTAAAATTGGCGCCATTTTTCGCTGCGCGCACCTCCGTTTACGGTCCGTAGTTTTGTCAAGGGCCCTTATCATAAAATTAATGGGGACAAAGCAAGATATCTACGTACGGGACTTCGTAATTTGCACAACACTCAGCAGACCCCATTTTGAATACAATTCATGCTTTGCCAAAAATGTCCCTGTCATAATTTTGTGGTTAAAAACAAAAAAAATAAAAAAAGATTTTTGTCAAAAAAATTAAAAAAGGTACTGCTTTCGGTCGGAGTCAGTACCGTGGGCCCAAAAAAAATTTCGAGGGGGGGGGGGTATGGTACCGTGGGGGGGGGGGGGTGCCGACCAAAAAGTGAGGGGGGGGTCCAACCTATGGTAACGTGGGACCCCCCCCCCAGGGGGGTCCCATGGGGGGGGGGTGCATTTTTTCAAAATTTTCTGTGGGGGGGGTCCACCCCCCCCATCTAGGGTTAGGGGAAAAAAAAATCCGGATTTTTTTTTTAAATTAAAAAAAAATTTAAAAAAAAAATTTTTTTACAAGTTAGGTTCGTTCGAAGCGTCTCGTCGAGCTGAGTTCATCTAGACTATTTTCAGAACGATCCGGGAAACTATAAGAGCAAAAATCGTGTTTTATTGAAATTATGTCCATTTCATAGAGGGAAAGTTGCATTTTCAACAGTAAAACAGGGCAATTTTTCACGTGTACTTGAATATTGAACCGTTCTTAGTGGTTCCTCTTTAGAAAATTACCAAAATTTGACTGTGTTCAAAAATTCCTGTTTGCTGTAGCTAAGTCGGCAACCCCTGTCGACCCGGTCGCCCCCCCCAAGACACTTACTTTCAGGTTCAACCAGCTATGCTATCTGCCACATGGCGAGAGCCCACTCTTCAAATCATCGTATCGAAAACACGTACCATGATTTCGCGATCACGTTGCGGGCAACTGACAGACGCAAGTTTAACACGTTAGTTTAGCTCAGCACGCAAGTTTTAACATGTGGCCATGTTATCGGGTATCTGAAAAACGGTCGTGTGATGTGGTATTAACCAACATCTCCGCTCAAATTGTTTAACAATATATCGCACAACTCCATTGTAGACCTATAACATACGCCAATCAACAAGATATCATGTTCATCTCATGGCCTACCGACTGAAAAACATGTTCTAAGTTGCAAGAAAACGATTTCTGAAACGATATTTCAATTCAGTTAAGTCATTTCAACGCTAAAAATTGACTCTAGAAGTCATCCAAATCGAAAAACATGGAGTACGTCGGTCAAAATGACCAAATAATGACATTTACCTAAGCACACAAAGAAGTTGGGAAGAAAATTTGGTTTGAACTTTAAAAAAATTATGCCATAAATCGAATTTTCAGAGCAAAGTAGAAGAAAAAATTTTCAAATTTTTTTTAAGTTTGAAAAAAAAAATCCAAATTTTTTTAAAAAAAAAAAAAACGAAAAAAAAAATTAAAAAAAAATTTTTTTTCAAAGCCCCTAACCCTACCCCCACCCCCCCATGATAATTTTTCGCTTAAATTTTGAAGGAAAAACGCTAAATTTTGCTGCAAAATCGTTGAAATTACAATGAAGATGGTCAAGTTATCATATATTCAGCTTATATTATGGACTTTATAGACAAAAAATCATGATTTTCGAAAAAAATTTTAGGGTGTGCAGAAAATTTTGGGGGGGGGGTGTCCGCCAGACAAAATTTCATGGGGGGGTGGGGGGGGTTTGCCTACTTTATTCAAAAAGCGTCAAATAAATCGCGCTTTAGAAGTAAATTTTGGAAAAATAAATGTTTTTTAATTTGCTAATGTCTGGAACTTGCAGAGAAACCAAAAAAGACGACGATTGTTTTCTGAATTGGATTTGATCTGAGAACTGAAACGAAAAATGGAACGGGTTAAGTCTGGGCTGGAGCTTTGAAAGGAAAACTCGTGATCGTGAAAAGGGACGGCAACAATGAAAATCAGATGTTGTTAAGTTGTTTGCTTGTTTCAGTTTTAATTCTTGATTTTTTAACTGGATTTTTTTCTGTGATTTGTAAATTCACTCTACGTTTGTCGTCGCACGTCGAAAAATTCGATACGTCGACAACAACAACAATGCAAGAGTTGTCGAAGATTTGGAAACCAATGTCGTCCGTGTGTGATGGATCACGATGATGGCACAAGATCGATAACTGCTTTTCCCATGTTCTGTGTCTTCGGTGGGCGTATTTGAACCACTTGAATATCAAATAATACGCCACTGTTGATCACTAAATATGGGAAATGGCATTCCTTAATTCATCAGTGAGACGTCGTCGGTGGCCTGCAGTGCAACATGGAACACCAAGTAAAGTACGGAATGGCTGTTTAAACATGGCGGCAGCTTTTTCAGGGTGCAAGGCGCTAAAGACGCTCAGAAACACAGTTGTTTGTCAAATTTGACGTTTTTTAAAACTAACTCATTCTGCATGTTGTTCTGTTCATTCTTTCTCCCTTGCACACACGACTGGGAATGAATGATCTTGGCATTCTTGAAAAAGACAACTCCCAGTCTGCGACTGATCCCGCTTTAATGGAGAATACAAGGACTGCAATATTTATTTGCCCCACTGTAAAATCCAGGCAACTTTCAAGTTGAGGTGCTGGTTGGCGCTGGTATCTGCTCCTTCAAAACATTGCTACTCTGCTGCTTTAAAAATTCGGTTTTATTCGGTTTTAAAACGGTTTTTAAACAGAAAAGAAACCAGTTTTTTTCAGGCAATATAAAAAGCTGTTTTTTTACCAACCCTAGTCACAATTGTCACCAATGAGCAGCCGACACGAGCGTTGTCTTTTTTGGCGCCGTTGACGTCAGCGGACAGCGAGATCCAGAAATGTGGGACGGACGACATCGAACGCACGGTGGCGCAATTGATCGACGCACATCGCAGCTGTGTGAGCATGGAAGGAAAAAAAGATCGAAAACAGAAACTTAGATTTGCGGTATTTGCTGTTGTGGTTATTCTTCTGGTCAGTATTATCCCGGTTTCCTTGCCATGTTTGTCTTATCACTGCCATTTTTAATCAATTTCGAAATTGATCAGACGTTAGTTCAACATTTGTGTTGCAACAACATATGGTTGATTATTTGATTGAATGGAATTTTTCAACAATGTTTTAAAATCTAAATTAAAAAAATTTGCTTGTTGTTGATTGAAAAAAAAGTTTTTGAGTTGCATTTCGAGTTATTTCAGAAACTTCCCAATTTTTGTTGGTTTACTGTTCACAGCATTTTTGGTGTCACATTGTTAAGTTGCATTGTTAAATTGCAGTTTTGTTAAATTGCAAGCTTGATAAACCATCCACGTGTTTTTGCAAGTTCATCGTTGTATTCTTTCTGATTCGTAGATCAACGGACGCAGCAACACGCATCGCCAACAGAAATAACTAACACAATAGACAGTTGGTCATCCAAAAGCATATTTGCATATTCAGTGTTCATTTTCACTCCTGGTTTCAAAGAAAATGATGTTTCATGACTCCTTGCTGTGTACCGTGATGGTTCGGGGCGTTTGGGTGTTCTTCTTAATCTCCTAAGGCCGGAGTGTGTGTAAAAGCAAGGTGCGGAGCGTGTGCTGCATGCTCATTGGAAAGTGCAGGTGCAATGCCGATGCCCGTGCGCGTGCGTTTTGAATAAAGAAGCATTACGCGGCGGGGGGGGGGGGGTGTCGGGCAAATTTTCGAGGGGGGGGGGGTACGATGGGGGGGGGGGGGGTGCCCGGTTTTAGGGGGGGGGTGGCACGGTGCCCCCCCCCCCCCCCCCCCCCCCACCCGACGGGCTCTGGTGCGCTGGGGGGGGTACCCCCCCCCCCCGGCCCCCCCCCCGCCCACGGTACTGGTCGGAGTAGTAATCCGTTCCGGACAGATGAAATAAAAAATAAATTTTATTAACCAAGCCAACAAACCAAAAAAGAAAGCGATCGAAGCGAACGCGAGCCAGCGGCGCGGCGTACGGGTAAAGAAACAACGGAGTGACGCCCCGGAGCCAACCAACTGCCCACCACGCCACGTGCGGTCGGAAGGGGAACCGTGGATGGTGGATTTGGACGTAAAAAGCTAGCAATAGTAGCTGACTTTGATTTGAAAACGCTATGGTTGCGGAACAAAAAACGAAAGTTTACATTATTGGCCTCGGCCAAACAAAGGTGAAATGAAAAAATATATAGTGGAGTGGAGGAACTATATCCGCAATATTCTGCTTATTATGCTTGTTTTAGTTTGAAAAACCGGGCCGTCGACAAGATTGGGATTATCCAGTCATGGTGAAAGAAGCAGGTTAGTTTGAGAAGTTGTGGGATCGGATAATTGATTGTCATTTTGCGACTCATTGAATGTATCTTCATTTGCTGTCAACTGAAGCACAGCACACAATGATGCACGACAATAAAAAGTTCTGGTAATTTTATCTTTTCATCCTAAGGGAAGCGGAAAGGGGGTAATTGGTTGGCCGTCTTTGAAGGGTGGTTGATGATATGAATACCAGTATTTTGAGTTAAATGGAATTAATTTTGGTGGTATGTGAGGTCGTTGTCTGTAGCGCAGGTGTAGGGCTTTCGCCTGCCGTTCAGTAGGTGGAAAGTTCGAACCTCGCTCGCTGCGGACAAGACACACCATGATGAAACTAAAGTGACCTAACAAGATCTAATGGTCTGCTCCCTCCAGAGCCGAGGGTAAATTGGGCTCGGGGCAGTATTGCCCGTTTCCGCCGGAGTTTGGTACTTTAGGGTTTCCGGAACCGGCGCGCAAACAAATTAAAAAAAAATTAAATAAATTTGTCGTATCATGTGATGTGATTTGTCGACTCAAACTTCAGTGACCGCTGCGCTCAGTGATGCTAAATTGAAATACACGGACATCGAGCAGGCAGCCGTTGGCTATTTGTTCGGCAGCAGCTGTTCAGGGCAACGGGCACTCTACGACGTCGCCATGACCGGCATACCCATTTTCAATGTTCGTTCCCAGTTCTTGCTGAAATTCTATGATTTCTGGTTTTCTTTTTCTGGTCGGTTTGCGGATTTCGTTCAATGAAAAACGCAGACACTGCTTGTTATCAGGTGAACAACGCATGCGCGAGTGGCTCGAGCGCCATTTACATCATGAAGCGCTTCATTGAAGCCGGTCGGTTGCGCTTCTCTATTTCAGGTGTTGAAACGACTCACCGTTGTTTTGTTTTTTTTTTGTTTTTCCAGGCGCGTGCGACTGTGCGCTAGCGGTCGGCTTTGAAAAAATGATGCGTGGCTCGCTCGAAAACATGGGCACTGTAAGCAAACGGCTGTTGTTTCAAAATCTGGTTGATTTGGGAATTTTCGGATTTGGATCTGACTAGCTGGCTGCTATTTGAAGCAAACTACGTTTTTTGATTTGAACATTATGATCGCAGTGGTTACGCAATAATCTCTTCTTTGACAAAATCAACGAACGCCTTTTCTGTTGCATGCAGTGATGTCGATTGTGAGCAACTTTTTAGCTGACTGATCGAGCGAATCCGTCCGATCGGCACGTGGCCGTGATGTCGGAGACGTATGGCATGGAGGCAGCACCGATCACTGCGCAGATGTTCGGCAATGCTGGCAGGGAGCACATGGAGAAATACGGTGAAACCCGCAGACGGCAAACCGTCTTACAACTAGAACTAAATTGTGAAATGTGCGTTCTGGTGGATTGGAATGGGTTATCCAATGGGTCACCTGAATATCAAGGTGATTTGTGTGTTTCCCCAAACTGAGCTTGAAAGTCAGGTGACGTCGTGATGATCCATTCTAAATGGCCTGAACGCAGCATTGGAACGGGGTTTAGACTTGCTGAGCGGGCCATGCTTTCCCTAGTCACATTGGAACGCTGCCTCTGCGTGTTTCATAGGATTGCAGTTTTTTTGTCCAGCTTCTTCACTGTTTTCTTTTCCAGGTACAAAGCGGGAACAAATCGCGAAGATCGCGTGGAAAAACCACAAGCATTCCGCCAATAACCCGTAAGCGTGTCAAACTGTCGGAATCCCGATCAAATCGTTGTATCACACACCCAATGTCTGTCATTCTTTCTGCAGTGACGCGCAGTTTCAAACCGTTTACACGATGGAGCAGATTCTGAACGCGCGCAAAGTATTCGATTTTATGACGTTGCTAGAGTGCAGGTTAGCGGGCTCGCTTTCATTGTACGAACGTTGTGTCTGTGAACGGTGCACTTTTGTGTTTGGAATGGTTTGCATTGTTCTGTTTTTTCCAGTCCTACATCTGACGGTGCCGCAGCGGTGGTTTTGTGTGGTGAGACGTTTCTGTTGAAACACCCGCAACTTCGCCCACAGGCAGTCCAGATTCTCGGCATGGAGCTCGCCACGGATTTTCCGTCGTCATTCAACGAAAATTCAAACATAAAAATGGTTGTTCTGGCTGTTTCTGGAACGTACCAGTCGAACTCTAAATTATAGGGAATCAGCTGATTCGTTGGTGATTACGGTATGCATGTTTTCTGTGCAAACCACACTCCGCCCCCACGCTCTGCAGCAAAGCCTACACAGAAGGCATGCATATACCGTAATCAGCAACCAACCAATCCGCTGATTCCCTGTAATTTAGAGTTCGACTGTATTTGGCAAATTGGCAAAATGTTTACGAGCAAAGAAATCAAACATCATTTACATCAATATGCGAGTTCTATGTTTTAAACAGCCAACACCACGTTGTTGACAAGCTGCTTTTGTTATTTATTGTTTACCAACGTAGCAGGTTGCGAAATGAGTGATAAGAAAGCAGTAAAGAGACGCTCGCTTATCAAAGGGACTTTCACGTTGTGTGCATTTGCGTCTCATTGGCAACGCACAGGTTGGCTTCGACATCGTGCGTGCCGCAGCGCAGCAGTTGTACAAGAGCACAGGGCTTGGCCCGGAGGACGTGCAAGTGATCGAGTGTCATGACTGTTTTGCGCCGAACGAACTGATCGCTTACGAGGCGCTACAATTGTGTCCCGTCGGTATGGTTTGGCTTGTTTGCGCAGTGTGTTGTTTTCGGACGGCTTTTGTTGCATGAATCCGGTTTGTTGTTTCGCATGATCAGTTCGGTGCGTTTCACATCAGGCAAAGCCGGTGAACTGATAGACCGTGGCGACAACACATACGGCGGCAAGTGGGTCGTGAACCCGTCTGGGGGGCTGATCGCCAAAGGACACCCGATTGGAGCCACAGGCTGGTGCTCAGTGGTGTTTATTCGCTCGGTTGTTTAGGGCGTTGTTTTGCAACTTTAAAAGTGCAATCAAACACTCCAATTGGTAGGTAAAAACATTAGATCAGATCCAGCTTGCAGTGAACGGCTTAACCCCAATAAAAATCAGCAGTACCAAACAGCGCAATATTTTCCATGTATCCGCCGATCTCACGGCTTAACCCCAATGAAAATCAGCAGTACCACACAGCGCAATATTTTGCATCTCCAGTGGCGATGCCCGCATTTGCAGGCGTGTCTCAGTGCATCGAGCTGTGCAAGCACCTTCGTGGCATTGCGGGCGCCCGTCAAGTGTCGCACGCACGTGTCGCTCTCCAGCACAACATCGGCATCGGCAGCGCTGCTCTGGTCGCAATGTACAAACTCGCTGACCCGCCGTACCCCGGTGGACTGGCCGCATCGCAGCAAGACGCTCCTGCATTCAAAAGTGACCTTGTGTTCGAGGAGATTCGCAGGCGTGCTCAAACGGTGACTGCGATGGGATTGCAGTGATCTGTGGTTGTATGTTTGATTCAATGGATTACGAAACAAGAACAGTGCGTCTCAAACGGGAAGTCCAAAACGTGAAGCCTCCAGTAGCAAAGGGGGGATAAAAAAGGTCAATAGGGAAAACGGTTGGTATTCAGAACTGAAGCAACAAACAACAGCTCAAGAGCTGACACAGCCAGGAAAGAAACATCGTTGCTAAAACGGTCAACGCTATCAGTTCAAACGAGTGCGTTTTCACACACAAGCGCAGTTGTGCACGTTTGGCTGATGTTGCACGCGCGTCACATGGCGAAATCAAGAGGTTCCAATTTTCGTTTGACGCTGTGGCGAACAACGTTGACCGTTTTAGCTGAAATTTTTACACAACAAATGGCAACTATATTTTTTTTCTTTGACGGCTCTAAGTTTTCGCTCAAGAGATTGCTTCAGTTCTGAACCAGCCGTTTTCTCTGTTCACGTTCGTTTTATTGTCACCCTGTATATTTGGCAAAGGTTTTACTTTTCACGGTGCAGGAAGGCAAAAAGCTGGCCGGCCAAGTGAACGCTGTGTTCCGTTTTGTGTTGACCGACGGGCCGAATGGTGCGACGAAACGGTGGCTTGTCGACCTGAAGCAGCAACCGTATTTCATTGGACAGCGAGGTTCGGTCACAGGTTTTTTTCTTGCTTGTAACTAGGCGTTACGGACACCTGACAAATTGGACGATACTAATTCCATATCTGCGAGTGCACGTGTGCAAATTTATCGAAGTTTTGTTTTGTTCAGACTCCAGTGGACCAGTCGACTGTGAGTTCACGATGAGTGATGAGAATTTCCTGGAATTGGCAGTCGGACAGTTGAAGGCGGAACAGGTATGGCGGTGCGGTGCGCTGGGTTAATTAGATTCGCTTGAACTGGATTCGAAGATTATAATTCACTGTTTTGACGTGCGTGAGAAAGAACACTGCTTGTTCATGCGTTCTCAGGCGTTCATGCAAGGCAAACTGAAGTTGAAAGGTAAAGTGGCATTGGCGATGAAGCTGAAGACAATACTAGATGCTCAGAGACTACACGCAAAACTGTAAACTTTTGATTGTGCGGTAAATTTGCGCGCAAAACAGGATAATGTTTGATTAGAGGGTATCAAGAAACTGTGATTGTCTTTTGCTTTTCATTTTTACCGTTTTTGTTTCGCTGGTGATTTGGGTTTCGGTTGTGCCGCTTCATTCCATGTCAAATGGCTATTGCTAATTGCGTGCCATGGTGCCTGTCAAGATTCTTGCCTTTATGCTTCTGGTTTTTGCAGTTTCAGTTTTCGTGAACAATACTAAATTGAATAAAATTCTCACTCAACTTCAATAGTTAGTCCGTTGCATTTCGGTCAGATGGCGGCAACACAAAGTCACGCGAGACACAAGCACACCGTCACCGTGTGTCTTCTCTTTTTCTGACTGGTCTCAACAAACCGACAATACAAAAGCGAGATTCTGCCTTGTCCTCTTCTCTTAATGTTGCTTGATTACAACTGCTGTTATTTTGAGCAAACAGAAATGTTTGAACCAGTTTTGAACATGTGCTGTGGCATCTGAGCGCGTGCTTGTGCAAAACTGCGCATGGCGCGTGATTGAATGTTGATGTGTTTGTTATATGGACTTACACAAATAAATGCACGTTACACAACAGCAATGCGGAAATAAAGCAATTAGCCGTGTGGTCCCGGTTTCGAATGATGATATTTCCATTGCTCTTGAATTCCATTTTCTCTTACCATACTGTCTCAATCGTGGTATTTTATTTTCATTTGCAATTGTCATTTGCGCCAGTGCTATCGTATGCACACAAAAGATGCATCGTTATTTGAATTTGATTTGTCCAATTTTGTCCAATTATCACACTGAGCAAACAGAACGAAAATTCATTATTTTGCCTCTGCGACTGCCAGCAGAAAAGTTTCCGTTAATGTCACATATGAAGTAACTCTGCACAAACTGTTTGCTTGACCAGAATGTTGGAGAACGGAACGAAACAAAAAATAATGAAATTGAATGAATGACTGACATAACTGCGCAAAGAACCGGTGCCGATGACTAATTGGAAAAAATGCATAGTCCAACAGCATTATTGAGCAACAAACAAACGAAATCATGGAATACATTTTGCACAAACACGGCCATAAACTGCAAGAGCATATTAAAGATCATAACACATGCACGACACAACCTCACGAACTGAAACTATCATCGTTGTTGTTATTGGAGGCCGCAAGACGCCGAGCAGAGTGATTCGTGGTCAAATCGAGGATGCACCGTTCAACGGAAGCAGAGCTGCGCGTTGCGCTGTCGCCGGGCGACGACACGCTCGAGGAGGTGTCCATGTGATTGTCGTTGTGCTCGTGCACGTCCACGTCGTACGCCTTGATGGTGAAGCCGGCCGGCTGTGTGATCGGGAACATGGGGAACATGAACGGGCTCATGCTCTTGCACGCCTGCACACGCGGGTACTTCGCGTTCGGGCGACGTCCGCGCGGCACACGCGGCGTGGCCAGCAGCTGCTCGATCGAGAACTGCAGTTGCTTCTTGGTCAGCATCGAGCGGGCGTCGTGGTCGCCGCTGCTGTCGTTGCTGTGCGTGCGGCCGTTCGTTGGCGGCGGCTTTGCAAACGCTTCACCCGTGCCGCTGACACGGGTCGTTTTCAGCAGCTGACCGTCGACAAAGTCGGCGGTCACAATCGGCTTCAGTCCCGGCTGCCTCGGGCGTGCGTCCTTTTTGTTCTGGAACGTCGAAGGTTGGTTGTGAATTCTGGCATTTGTTGAAAATTTGCAGTTGACAAAACCAGAAGAATAAAAAAGATCAACAAACATCAAAATCAACTCATGTGCGACACCGCTATAGTGGTTATGAGAGAGTGCCAACGAAATCGCCGTGTTTTGAGGCTCACTATGCAAATCACGTTCATTTTGCTTTTTTCTGTGCTACATTTCAGTGCAATGGCGTGTTTCCTGGCCACTGTCGGTTGGCATTTTCCGTAGCACTTGTGCGACTCACATCATCAGTCTGTTTTATGACCGGTGTCCCGCTGCATGTCTGCGGATGCGAACTCGCAGCTGGCCGACCGGGCGCTTTGCGGGTGTTCTCCTTTTTGCGCCATTTCGCGCGACGATTTTGAAACCAGACCTGCAATAAATTTAAAAAAAATTAATTAAGATTTTTTGTTAAATATGTAAAAAATAGTTTTTTATGTGCAGTCTTTATGCGATTCCTTTTGCCAACTCCTTTAAAAGTTGTTTTCTCCACCAATACCAAACAGTCCAAACAAACTTCATCCATTTTTTGCCTGAGATCTCATCGGGGATTATAATGGCAAACACAAAAAGGTTCCAATCCGTTTACCGTCCTAAACGATATTCAATCCAGTCGGCCGTCCCAATTTCAGTTATCTCCAATCTTTTGTATGTTTTTGGCTGTTTTGTGGCGCTCCGGTGGGAGCGAAGTTTATTGTTTTGTTCCGCCATTTTCTCTGGTGTTACTGTTGTCCACGGTGTCGTATCCACTTTTGTTCAGCCTCCGCAAGCAAATGTGATCAGCAGATTTGATTATGGCGCGCACGCGGGCGAAAACCAATTTCTCGGTAATGTGAGAGCACGCACTTTTCATTGGTGTTTCAGAGTGACAGACAAAACTGCGCTTAAAAACGGTCGAGGTCTTTTTTGTCCTGTAATGCTTGAGAAATAACACAGAAAAAACATGCCAATTTGTGCAGACCACAACATTTTGAGCGATTTGCTATCTGGCCATCAATCTTTGGCTAATTCCATGGGATCCTTTCAGTTTCAACCAAAGAAAACACTAAAAAGCTAATAGAGCAGTGCCCTCTTTGTGTGGCTAGTCTGTATCGGCTCTGATTGCATTTCATTTTGAAACTTGCATTTACTTATTTCAGTTTCTAAGGTCTGCAGCACTTATAATGGTTTATGGCCTTTGGTACTTACTTGGCTTCGTGTGCCTTGTTTAGCAATGACAGAGGGCCAACGACGAACAGAAACAAACAATATAAGATTCGAAAATGATTAGGCTATATTATTTCTTGGTCGAGTCGTGGTGTTTCCCCAATGGCCCACATGGTCTTTAGTTCGTCCGCAACGTTTCGCTTATCGTGTTATGTATGTTCAATAAGTCAAATATTTAGTGCATGTAACTTAGGCTTGTCTCTCGTTCAAGCGCTCACGTTGATAAATGGGCGAATCTTAATCAAATTACACAGAGCACTACTGGCCATAAGCGTTTTGGTCAAGAGTTTAGCTGTACCACAACGTATTTGCGTGTGTACCATACTTAGAAAAGGACACTGATATGTACAAAAGTGAAACTTTTAGAGAGTCTGAGTTATTATTATAAGCGGACGGTCTCGGCTTGGATATTGTGTTTTCCATGTGTGATTTCGGTCTATCCGGACTGCCTAAGTGTGACGTGCGATTGCACTCCTGGGGGATGCGCGAGTCATCCGCAAGTTTTTGACTCGACAATATGTAACGAAATGATCACTTATGTTATCCGGCTAGCATTTCGAGGGCTCGATATTGGTTTTTACGGTGCACGTCAGAGAGCGAAAAACGGTGCAGAAGAACGGGTATTATTCAGCCATCCATCCGGGCCGCCGTTTTTGTAATCCGTTCGATGGTCAGAAATTCGACTAAGAGCTTTTTGGTGGACGGGAGCGAAATAGAAATTGAGTAGCAAGCGCACAGGCGCGCGCAATGATCTGTTCCGCAATATGAATTATGCACGTTCAATAAAAATAACCACGTTATTTGGTGCAACAATTTTTTTTGACTGCACTTTAGTTTTCCAGTAGAAACTATCAGAAGAAAAGCAATCTCACGCCAATAATAATCGGATACAGAAGGAAAAACAATACAATGGCGCAACTGCGAACAAATTCGTCAACGTCAAATTTACTGTCCATGATGGCGAACAAAATATGGCGCATTCGCAAGTGGCACATGCGCAAATAGATTGACTGCAACGAATTTATATTGTTGGCTACATTTGACGTCGCCCGGAGATAATCGAGTTCAGAAAGAATCAAGATGGGGTATCATGGGGTACGGTAGAGAAAAACAGCACGTTTGCCGCTAGCAGCAGAGAATTTTTGAATGTTGATAATAGACGCTCCGATGACCACAAAGAATTGCAACACAAAAAAAAGTAAAATCAAACAATCAATTTACGCCAATCTAAAATTGTTGTAAACGACAATAGTCAGCGACTCAACTGAACACTAGATAACAAGCAAATCGAACCTGAACAGTCGATGTATGCTGAAGCTAAACAGACGCGCATATACATTGTATTTCAGCACATCACTTTTGTTCACTATATAATTGCCTGCCAATTCACTGCGATTAACATACAAACGAGCTATACAAACAGCTTAGTTCAAGATTGTGTATAAAAGATGAAATAAAAAAAACAATGATCAAGAACAACTGCAGCCAACCTGAACTCTGCTCTCGAGCAAGTCGAGCCTGAGTGCGAGTGCCTCGCGCATGAACACATCCGGATAGTGGCTTGCTTCGAACGCAGCTTCCAGCTGCTCCAATTGCCATGCCGTGAAATTCGTTCTCGTACGCCGACGCTTGCCGTCGCCACTGGTGCCGCTGCCTTTCACGCCACTCGCGCTGTCGTCACCGCAAACGGATTCTGAAACAAATGTGATTCGTGTTTGCGGGTTTGCACGGTTGCACGGAATTCAGCGAATCGGACTGAAATCAAGAACCTGGATCAGCTAGTAAAAGAAAAGTCATTCGCAGACGTTTGAACATTGAAATCCAAAGCTACACCGACAATTGCCGAAGTAGTCCAGGTGATCACCAGTGATCTTTCGATCTGATCAACTGACTGGCAAACATTGCCACCTGTTATTCTGTTGTGCTCGCCTCGCCGCCAGCAGCACTGACCTGCGCCGCTGTCACTTTTGTTGGCGTCCCTGTCGCCATCAGCGTCACCGGGCAGCCTCGTCTCGCCCGTCACTTGTTGCAACGCCGATTGCAGGCCTCCACCGCCACTGGCACCCGTTTGGCGTCCTGCTGCCCCGGTGGCGCCTGCATTCGCTGTTGTGCCCGCGTTTGTGTTCGTCGCATTCAACTGCGCCGTCGGGATGGCCGTGAATGCGTCGACGAGCCCAGAGCGATTGTTGCGCCAGCACTGCTGCCACAGCTGCTGCAGACTCACGGTGGCTGTGCCCGTCGGCGAGAACATGGTGCAGTTCACGGGGGCTACGTTTCAGGAATGTCCGGGCACTACCAATTGCACTGTCTTGATAATCGTTGTCAATTACAGTTGAATTTATCTTTGATCCGTTTATGACCAACAATCAAAACTGGCTACCACAATCATCAACATTTAGCACACTCGAATCAAGAGAGCAGGCACGCACACAAACACGATGAAGTCATCAAGCACAGACGAGTGCCAGCTAATAGTAAATAAATAAACACGCCACCCACTACGCGTCCCTGTGCCTCGATCGCAGCCAATCAGCGTGCAGCAGCTTACCGTGGCTCATGCGCAAGCTTGACGCCAGCTGCATACAATGCAGCCCAGCCTTGTGGGAGAACTGCGCTGCCCCGCCCCGCCCACCCTCATTTCATTGAAATTTCATGCTGCACGTGTTCACATTTCTCAAAATAAGCAAACACACAGATCATTTGCATGGTAATCGCGACTGGGAATTGAATGAGCGACAACAGTGGAGCTGTAATATAAAAATGCGCCAAAACTGCGCGCGCGCGAGAAATTAATGAATCTAATATGATAACAATTGAGAGTGGTTTTTAATGTAATGTTTTTCTTTATATTTTCTGCGTTTTCACTCAGTTTTTTCATCGATGGATTTCAGTAATTTATGATATTGGGGTGCGTAGAGTAGGGTGGCTATAATGCCAATTGGCGCTTGGAATTGATATTTGTTATGATTTACAAGCTGACTCAGTTTTAGATTTTACAGTTTGAAAATTCGCGCACGCGTTGACAGCCGTGTGATGACCGTAAACAGATTATAACAATCACTTGCGATTCATATTATATTCGTCAACGATATGATTATGGCGGAATTTTCCGCAGTTTTGATTTAAATCGAATTTGGTAAGGCCAGCTGGTGTTGTGGCCGATGAACTGTTGTTTCAACAAAAGAAAATTGATTTTTTTAAATCACATAAACTGATTCGTACATGACGTGTGTATGTGACGCACCAAAAAACAATAAAAAGTAAAATCACATTCCAAAATTTCTCAAAAAAATTCAACTGTGTGCAGTGAACAATTTGCTTGGTGTACTGTAGTGCAGCCAACATATGCGCACACGTTTACCGCATTTGTTCGAAAGTGTGGCAGTCCATAGATCACAGCCGTCGATTGGACGCCGCAGCGTGCCGCAGAAATTGAATCGACTATCCAATTTTACTGCGCGCCAATTTTTCGTCGCTTTATATCTATTTTCTAGCACCGAACCGGTCATACACCAATTGACACTTGGCAATCCATCAGTGTGTGAGAGCGTGAACGTCACACAATTTGTGCCAATCGTTTTCTCGAGCCGTTCAACAAATGTTTCGTAAACGACTTTTGTGCACCAGTTTTCAGTTGAAATGTGAGACAAACGAGCGAAAATGGCTTTACTCCGAGAGTTTCTTTATTCGATCTGTATAAACGTTGTGCATTTCATCTACAGTTTCTCGGCGACCGCAAGTTAATTTGTGTTCTGTGCTGAATGCAAACATACAGGACCGTTGTTTGCGCGATGGCACGTCCAAATTGCCTGTCAACATCAGCGCGGCACGATAAAAAAAAATAAAGTGCAGTGCCGGAACGGAAAAACATATTAATATAAGCCGAGTGCACTGTAGCCCCCATTCAGTGTGGTGACGCCCGGGGGGTACGGTGGCCGTCAGAAGGCGTTCCGTTTTGCAATATGAAATTTTGGTGCTTGAGAAAATTCGATTCTCTGCTGGTCTGACGCTCTGCTGTTCTCATCTGGCACATTGTTTCGTAATAGCTCGATGGGTGTGTGTCGTGTGTATGCAGTGCACATATGTATATCGCGGATGAATATCAAAAACAAATAAGAAAAGCCAATTTTCAAATAAAATGCCCGATCTATATTCCCTTATGCGAAATATATACTGCATATAATCTAAATAAGATCTGCACCGTATTGAATTTCGAGCACCGCCATGAAAACTAACATGAACACATGAGCTTCTAAAAGACTGTTGCACACGCGCGTTCGCAAAGTCGTGGCCGCGTTTTAGTTGAATCCCGATCGCAATTTGGAGTTCTGCCACGTTCCCGAGGGTCGTTTGCACACAGAAGTGTCATTTCAAGTGATATCTTGGCGTTTAATTTCGTTCTCTTAAAATTCGATCATGACATCAACATTGAGTGGGGCAAAAGTGAACGCCACTATGGACGGGTCCATGCCGTTTTTTCAGATCAGAAACAATAATGCTTTTATAACTTTTTTAAAGTTACTTCGTAAAGTTTTCCTCCTAGTTAGATTTAAATGTTGGTAACACAGTTATTTCTGCAGCTTGATCATGAATTTCGAGGGAAAGAGACTCCGATGTGAAGACAAACACTCTGCTTTGAACATCATTGTTAATTTTCCGACAAAACACTGCAAGATCGAGTGTATTTGTTTGGACCAGAACAACCTTGACGATATCGTTTACAAATGCAATCAATTGTGTGTGAACGAGCTGTCGTCTTCATGGTTGGTTGGCCAATTAACAACAGACGCACTAAAGACCAGTAAGCACCAGATATAAAGCCAGTTTAATATGACCACAGCACATCAACGCCACACACATCGCAAATCTGTGCCGGCGCTCTTAATGCCGATCACTTTCTCAAGGGCCTGTGCGTCCGTTCAATCTGTCGTCCAGAGGCCGCCATGAATTTCCGTTTCATAACTGCTCTCTGTCTGCTGCTCTTCTTGTGTTTCCTTCCAAGAATGAAGTGAATGGGTTTGCATGATTAGATTACTCCAGGATATCTGCGTTTGTTTATTTTTGTTTTCATATTATTATTACTGCTGTGCATGTTAACAAATGACCATACACCACTCCAAATCCCATTGCCGCGACACACTTTTAAAAATAATGATGATCTCTAACTGAATCAATACACACACCAGCCCGCGACTCATATTAAATATGATAATTGCATAATGAACTGAGTGTGATATTCTGTGATTTTGCCGAGTGTACATACGTTCTCCTTGAAGACGCAGCCTCTCAGGGTCTAACGGTATATTGGGCAAATTTGAATAAGTGAGAAACGCACAGATGTGATCGCGATTCTAGTGGCCGATTAATTCTGACGTACAAGGATTTATCAAGAGCTTATAAATAGTTTCATATGCCCGAAAGCTAATGAATCGTAAAGACTGCGCGCCATTTTTTCGCGTTTATTTATTTTGTTTTTGTTGTCTTTTCATGAGTGCCGCTCGTTTCACTGCTTGTGGAATTTTGTTGGCTTGGCTATAATCAGACACGATCGAGAATTGGAAAACGGGTCACAAATTTGGGACAATCGCACTAATCTGTACTGAAAAACACAACCGTCACACATGTAAAATTTACACACATCAACTTTATTATTTCAAACTTTCTCGACCCACAAAAACCACGAACATGTTTCGTATATTAGCAGCTGTTTTTTGCTGACCGTTTGAATTTGAATCGGCATGAAAACGGCAAGTTCCCAGGTGAATAATAAATCAGTTCAGTTAGAAAAAACTAGCCACTCACAGTCAAATGCAGACCCCAAGCGTGTTAATAACATTGAAAAAACTCCGCCACAAATCCGCACAAACAAGCGCTAGATTGTTTTTGTTAGCCCAAAGTGATCAACCAACACTGAAAAACTGAACATTTTTATTTTGAAAAAAAGGCAAAACCCGATTGCGATACAGAAGATTGAATGAATTTTTGTGCTCATTCAGTCCAAGCCATAACAACCAACAAAGAACAAAAGCGAACAAGGAAAAATTCAAAGCGATCATTTTTTTATGCCAAAATAATTTTTAGCTTATATTCGAGTTCACAAACTCAACATTGCAAAACGAAATCAGAGGCATGCTATTTTGTGGCAGATAACGGTGCTTTTTGTGTTGCGACTTTTTCTGTTTTCATGTTCCGTTCATTGTGTATGCGGTCATGAATGAATCTAAATTTAATAAAAAAATGTTTTGGGGGCAACCATATGTTTTGTTAATGTCAAAAAAGTCTGTACCATTTACATGAGCGAGTCTGACTTTTTGTATTACTCTGCATTTACTGTGAACATAAATTTTGCATGAACAGTACAACCTCAGTGCCAGATTAGATCTTATTGTGGAATGTTTTGACTTGCGTTTAACATCAACACTACACATGTTCAACAAAACAGAGAACTTTTAAATAAAAAACCGAGAAAAACCAACACATTACCTTTCGTTAACACACGGTACGCCATTGTTGAATGACACTAAATGGAGAAAATAAAAGTTAACAAACACGGGGACTGACTGTGCTTTTACTGGAAATTCTCAAGCATTATAACTGGCGACGTTAATAAGACAAACTCAAAATGCAGCGTTTTTCTGTTTGATCAAAAATTGATTTTAACATGTAAACGGAGTTAATTGTGCAGAAAAAAATGGAGCACATGTAAACTGTGTCTTGATTTGTAGAAGATTGATTGCCACGGCCTGTACACCGCAACCAAGTACAGTGCATAAAGAAAGTTCATCAAAAACATTTATATTTCAAACTTATTTGCGTACGGATTTAAACAATGATAAACAATCAGAAAAAGTAATCGTGAAACCAATGGGAAACCGTGCAAAAAAACTGTCACGCGCTGTCGCCCTGTCTTCGAGGGGCCAATGCATTTTATAGGTTAAACGGGCGATTGAATTAAAACACAGTCATAATAGAGCGCTCGCTTATTCCAAAACGATAAAAACAGTATCGCGCCTGTTTTTCTAACAATCATGAATTACGTTAATTGAAACGATCCGTATCGCAAGGTCGCACAGCATACGCAATTGCGTGCGATAGAACCACTGAGCGGCGACAAAACAATTCACACACTCATTGATTTTGACCTGGTTAAGACCAACGACGGTCCGTATAATCGTTGTATTCTTGAAATGACAATACTTTAGTTGGTCGATTTGTTTGGATGCAATTTTGTTATAATAATCCAAATCCACTGTGCACTGTAGTTGCATAATATATTGTCTCACTAACTCAGTTACTAATAAATTTGGCTTTTTTATTTTTTAATTTTATTGTCAAAGTGTGCACATCGCGCCTATTCGTGCTGCTTGCTAGTTGCTTACGTTGCAAGCTGACACTCGGCCAAAGTCCAATCATGAACACATGCACACATGCACACGGAACGGCTGCGTGTGAAGCACAAATGCACGCAACTCACAAATCCGCACCACGTTTACACTTGTAGATTCTCGTGACTCAAAAACATGCAGTATTATTGCACACATGAACACGTGCATACACAGCAGCACAGAGTACAGAGCACTAGCATAACGCACATAGCACGCAACACTAGCACAGCGCACACAGCACATAGTATTAGCAAAGTGTCTACAGCACAAAACACACAGCACTAGCACGGCACACGCAGCACACACTGTAGCAAGGCACGGCTGCACAAAGCACTGACACAGTGTAGACAGCACACATGCAGCACTAGCATAGTGTACACAGCACACTTCACTAGCACAGAGCACGCAGCACATAATTGTAGCACTAGAACAGTGCAAACAGCACAGAAGCAGTAGCACAGCGCACGCACTTGTGCAAGGCACATATGCGCACAGCACTGGCACAGCGCACACCGCACAAAGCACTAGCACAGTGTGCATAGCACATATCACAATGTATTCAGAACAAAAGCACCCAGAACTAGCACAGCACACAGAACACAGAACACATAGCGCACAGCACTAGCACTGAGCACATAACACAGCGTTCACAACACAAAAGCACCCAGCACTAGCACCGCGCACACAGCACACACACTGTGACACGGCACGACTGCACGCACACAGCACATGTATACAATCTAACACGGTTACACACACAGCACGGCACGACTGCACGTGATAGATCGCACAGCTGCAGGGTGGTAAATGGCAGTGCACTGGCTTAGCGGTTGTCACTAACAACAACAAAACGTTGCTGCTCAGAGGCGCCATGGATGTCGACAAGTATTTATCGAGCAGACGAGTGGCGTTCTGTGCGACCGTGTTCAGCACAGTGACCGCGTTGGCCTGCGTCGTCTCGCTGCCGTTGTTCTACCATCACATGCAACGTGTGCGCTCAGTGATGCTCAGCGAAGTGGAACATTGCAAAGTTGGTCGCCATGTTCACAACATAAAACCAGAAAGCGGCCATTTTATTGCCTGTCTGATCGTTTTTACGAAACCAGATGCAAACGCGCGACACGTGGCGACAAATCATGGCGGTCGAGGCATCGCAGAAGCCGCGCGGCAAACGCGATCAACACGGAGGTGGCCACTACGGGCCCAGTATGGCGCTGATCGCATCGCCACCGCAACTGGCCGCTGGCGCATGTCAGTGAACTTGGTCGCTTGATTGTGACACTGGCTTATGTAACTCAGTTGCGAGCTGTGCAACGTTCAGACTGTGTATTGTTCCTGCGCAACATTTCCATTGACTCTTGCAGGTTGCACCTGCAGTCAAGGTCCCCCAGGTCTGCCCGGCAAACGCGGTGCACCAGGAAATCCAGGTGAACGCTATGACAAAACTCAATGACTGCACCGATGTGACAGTTGCACATCAAACACGAATGGTAATGTGGATTTTGAACAGGCAAACCCGGCTCGAACGGTGAGCCCGGCCGCGACGGTCGCCCAGGCACCATTCTGCCGAAAACTGATCCAAGTGAAACCGCCTGTCAGATGGCACGTGTTTTTCAAACGATTCAGTTTACTGTTTTTCTAACAAGCTTCCCTTGATCGTATTTGCAATGAGAATTTGCAAACAATAATGATCCTGGCTTTTCAGTGTCCACCAGGACCACCTGGTCCACCTGGCCTGCCCGGCGCAAAGGGACTCACCGGACCGGCTGGGTGAGTTTGGTTTGATGCCAGATGACGACTGTCCTGCAAGTTCTCAGTTCTTTCAGTTACTTTCAAACATTAAAACTGTTTTCAGGAAACCAGGCCAAGACGGCAATCCGGGATTGCCCGGTCGCAATGGACCGCAGGGACCGGAAGGCATTCGTGGTCCACCGGGTAAACCAGGCCCGAAGGGACCAAGGGGCAATCCAGGAAAAGTGGGTTGCACTGCAAATTTTTTTGTGATTCCGAAATCAAATCGGCTTTCTGTTTTGGAACTTGATAACTTTTAACTGATTAGGTTTCAACAATACTTGACTTGAACTGCCCATTCAGGTTCTGAACGGCGCACCGCCTGGCCCGCCTGGTCCACCAGGGCCGCCGGGTCCGAGAGGACCCCGAGGCGCCCGCGGTTAGTTCTGACCGTTTTTTTATTAGCTATTGACTCTTTTTCTTTATTCTTGAACGATGTTGTCTTTCGAACTGTTTGACAAACCGCACAAAACAATCTTGGTTGTTAGGATACGACGGCAACCCCGGACCTCAAGGCCTACCGGGACCACGCGGTCCGCCTGGAGAACGGTAAGGCAACTATGGTTTTGAGCACATGTTCCCAACATTACTGGTCTATTATTGCCATCTGCACGTCAATCACACGTGCCACCCTATTTTGCAGAGGGCCTGAAGGACCACCTGGTTTAATGGGACCAGAAGGACCGCGAGGACCACAGGGCGCCGAAGGTGATTGATGATTGTGCCTGCCTGATTGATGATCTTTGCAAGCCTTGGACAATTTTAACCGATCAACATGTTTTGCAGGAAGCTGTGACCACTGCCCGGGCGGGCCAGCGATCGCGTCCGAGCAAAACCCAGTGGACGTTGGCTACCAGGCGCCACCGCCACAGTACGGCCAAGGGGCACAAGGAGGTGGCGGCTATGGCGACTACGGCGGAGGGGCACCGATTGAGCGAGCAGGCTTGGATGGAGGATACGGAAAATAGTTTCTCTGCAACCTCGCCACTGGACATTCCGATTCGTTGTTGGCACTTTAAAATAGAAAATTTAGCAGTAGTTTTCAAATTTTTCGCCAATTCACTATTCTTCTGCCAATTTCCGTAGCTAATTTTGTAATTAATGTTAGTTGAAACTGTTGTATTCAATTTTTCAAATTGTTATGTTCTTTGCACTCAGGTTCTGATCATTTCAACTTTTCATGTTGTAGATTGCACCAATTTGAGAGTAATGCCATTTTGAGAGTTTCATTTCATATTCAACCGTCATCGTCAAAGGACAATAAATAATTTCAAGTCTTTGACAACGGCGGCTCCACTGCTTTTTTGTAACCTCTTACATTCATTAGTTGCGAAAAGAAAGATAGCCGAAGTCGGATTTATTTGTGCAGTTTAGTTAGATGCACTCTGAACAGACACACAAAGCGTGCACAACAGTAAACCAATCAGAGTGTACGGGAGGGCCAGCAAAATTACACATGTCCAATTACAAAACACAATTCCACCAAAAACCGCGGAAAACTGCCGAATCAATCTGACTGATCAGCATCGGGGTCGGGACGTACCCAGACAAAGATCTTCTCGCCAGCGGCTGTGAGCAGCTGCAGTTTCGTGGGGTGTGCCGACAAGGAGTGCACCACCTGGCTGGTGGGGTGTTTCAGTTTTTGGACGAGTGTCGCGTCCACCAGGTCCCAGCAACAGACGTCGCCGTCCTCGCTGCCACTGAGCACCACCGCGTCGGAGCCGCTCAGACACGAGTCAACCTTGTAGTTGCTCTCGTTACGGTGACCCGTGTAACTGCAGCAACACAGCGAACGCGGCAACATGATCAACAATAGGCAGAATAGCGAAGTTGAGACAGCAAAACTCGAGACACCGAGACACGCTTCGCTGTGCTCTCAGCTGGCTCGTTTGCAACTGGATTTTAGTGCGGTCGACTTGTCTGACACGGACGTGCCGAATAAAACAGAGCAGATCGGACCAACCAGCGTGCCTTATTCAAATGCGCCCAATCATTGAGTTCAAATGGATCACCAGGGTCACTATCATCTCCCATTCATTGTTAAACAAAACAAGCATCAACATCAACAAATCCGCACCCAAAAAAAAATCAAAAAAAAAATTCAGTCGAAAACCACAAAAGCAGCACTGACGATGAAAGTAGCTCCCCGTTCTGCTTGTCCAGCAGTCTTATGGTGCTGTCCAACGAGGACACCAGCACGCACTGGGCGTCGCGCGTGAAACTGACGGAGTTCACCGGTTTGCCCATGAAGTCGGCGTACATCTGTCCCTCCCTGAGATCGTAGCGGCGTACGTGACCGTCGGCGGCGCCCGTCAGAATCTCGTGGTCGCTCACCGCGATGCACGTCACGTTGTCGGTCGCCTCGTCCAGCAACTGGGAGGTGGAAAAGGGGCAAGACTCGCCCTCGCTAGACAATTCACACTCAGACAGAAACACAGTTGGAAGCGAAGTTAACTACAATGTGTGCGGTAGAAGAACAAAAAAGCAGCTCTAAAAACAGCAAAAAAATGTGAACGAATGGCAATTGTTTGTCACTTGCGACGGTTCACCTGGACTGGTTTCGCATTTGCAGCTGCACGCCGATCCCACGCGCGAACGGTGCCATCGAGACTGGCGGAGAAAATCACACTCGACTCCTCGTTGTAGGCGACCGCATTCACACGACCTGACGAAAGTCAACCAGATAAAACTGGGCGATCAGCGTTACTTCAATGGCTTCAGGCGCTGTCAATCACGTTCCAATATTATCTAAAAATGCGGGAGACGCACATAAAAGGAGGAATATGGCCTTGTGTAAGCAGTGAGAAACTTTTTTGCTTCGTAACTATTTTCAAATCTCTGATGTGGCACACGGATACAAGTACATAAGAGTCATATTTTTGCGCCGCGTTTGTTTTGCTGAAAAACCTAAAAAATCTTCAAATGCGTTTTTCATATTGTCCTCTTCAGTTAGTGCGAAATCACAGCATGTGTGAAATTCTGCAAACTCTGTGCAGAAACAAAAAAAGACTGCAATGCGTTGCTGCAGATTCGCTCTATTCTTGATGACGTACGCACAGTACGTACACACCAGTGACAAAAATGTGTTGTCTTCCGTTGATTTTCACCCTCCTTCCCAGTTCCAAAAACCCGAAGGTACCAAAGTCCTGTGGATTGTTGTAGGAGTGTGGATGTTGGCTGAACCGTCCGTCCCATGAGCCATCGCCTTCGCCACAAGAAGGGGACTTTGCCTTCACCACAAGAAGGGGACACATTGCCTTTGCCAATATTTCTGCGCAACGCTTTGTTCTTGGCAAAGCAGTGTCAGTGATCGAAGATGTAATCTCTGTTTTGGTAGTATTACGTCACTATTTGCTCGAAATGCAGCGAATGTAAGTTTCTTTTGTCGAAAAAAGAAGAGGGCGTCCATGTGCAACCGAAATACCGTATTACCTCTAATAAACCCCCATGGGGTTTATTTCTTCAGCGACTTCTGGGGGTGGGGGTTTATTTTGGGGGGGTATTTTTTTGGGGGGGGGTTTATTTACAAACAAATTCTAGGGGTGGGGGTTTGTTGAAAAATGGCAAAAATACCTTGCATGGCAGGCAAGAAACTTTTCACAGAGATTTCCTTTTGTAACAGCCTTTTGTAATGAAATTACCACTAACTCATCCCTTTGGGGCCTTTGGTAGCACAATTTCACCAATGTCACTGCATTCAGCCACTGAATTCGCTAGGTATGTGTTTTAAACAGGTTTCTAATGAACCCCCATGGGGGTTTATTTTTGGGGGGGATTATGTGGGGGTTTATTTTTGGGGGGGGGGTTTAATTTGGGGGGGGTTAATAGAGGTAATACAGTAATGAATAAACGGCGCAAAAATATGGCTCTTATGTACTTGTATCCGTGTGCCACATCAGAGATTTGAAAATAGTTACGAAGCAAAAAAGTTTCTCACTGCTTACACAAGGCCATATTCCTCCTTTTATGTGCGTCTCCCGCATTTTTAGATAATATTCTGACTTTTACATAAGTCCCAAAAATCGGACATAGTTCAGAACGCGTTGTACATATTCTTCCGAACTTCCCATTCGGCATCAGCCCACCGAATTTTTATCCATTTTTCGTTTTGGAGAGATGTCGCCAGCTTCCATAGCCGATTTACCCAAAATCGTCAGGATTCAGTATCTAAAATTGCTCACATAAGAATATGAATCTAACCCAGAATCCGTGATCAGCGCATTGAATTACCCTGGACTACACAGGTCTCCTGTTTTTTTTGTTTTAGACCGACTTCACCAATTTCCGCGGGCGATTCGCCCGACATCGTCACAGTCATTATCCTAGCATACACACACAGAAACTAACCAGAAATTCGTGATCAGCGCATTGAATTACTCTGGACTACACAATTTTCTTATTTTTTGTTTTTTTGCCCCGATTTCGCCAATCTCCACGGCCGATTCGCCTAAAATCGTAACGATTCAATATCTAGAGTGGCTTACATTAGAAAACTAACCTAAAATTCGTGATCAGCGCATTGAATTACCCTGAACTACACCATTTTCTTATTTTTTGTTTCTGGGCCGATTTCGCCAATTTCCACGGTCGATTCGCTCGAAGTCATCACGATTCGGTATCTAGAGTTGCTCACATAAGAAAACTGACCGAAAATTTGTGATCAGCGCACCGAAGAACCTCGGAATACATTATTTTCTCATTTCTTATTTTTGGACCGATTTCGCCAATTTTCACGGCCGATTCGCCCGAAGTCGTAACGACTTTGGTTATTTAGCTGGTATTTGTTTAACTTAGGTTTGTTTAAACTAACTATATGTTTGAATTTGAGCTCTTTAGCTGTTCTTAGTTTTAAAACGGTTTTGCAAACTTGTTTCCTGATGTGAAACTGTCACTGTTATGGTCAAAAACATGGATATTGATGCGATCAACTGGAAAAAATACCCATTTTTTGGCATTTTCTTTACATTTTTTTCAACAAATGAAGATCGAATTCAAACTCTGCGTAGTTTTTTACCTCAGGAAACGTTGTTGGTTTGTCAAATGACGTTTTCTTGCACACGTTGAAATTGCAAACGTACGTTAAAATGCGCATTTTCTGTCATTTTGTGCGAAAAGGCTAAATTTTGAGCCTTGGGGAGCATCGTAGAAAAAAATAAATGCGAAATTTGAAAAATTTAGCAAATTTTAACTTAGAAAATGTTTTTATCATAACAGTCAGAATTTTCAAAGTATCACTGAAACTGCGAACACATTTTATGACATAGCCGAAAAAAAGGGGTCCACAAGAATAACGTTTTTCTCGTTCAGAATCCATCTTATGCGCACACAGCGTGTGTAAAACATTACCACGAAAAAATTTCTAGTGCACACAGCATACCTGTGGACTATCTACCTGTGTGCAGCGGAAAAAATTCTCAACTCCTTTTATGTTCACAATGCGAGGCAAACTAATTTTGGAATTTACGCGCGAGCGACTGACGGGCCATATTATGTCTCATCCGCTGTCCGCTGCGCTCCGCTTCGCTCGCGAATGGACATGATTCTGTGAGAAATTTCTTTCTCTTCTACATACAATTCCAGAAAAAAAACTGTGGACGCGAACCGGACCGACCGGCATGGCCGCGGTATCTCCGCAGCGACTTTCCAGTCTCGACGTCCCAGAGTATCACGATCTTGTCCATGCCGCCACTGATGAAGTTTGCGTTGTCGGAGGACGCGCACGCGTCGAGCACTTCGTAGCCGTGGCCCATGTACGTCTTCAGCAGCAGCTGCTGATCCGGTCGCCACAATTTCACGGTTTTGTCACTGCCGCACGCCAGGCAGTACTGGCCGTCCACTGAAATGGCCGGCCGGTTGGTGGCATTGGTGCACTTAGCACTGTACAATGAGACACTGCACTGTGCACAAGCTTGCGAAACGCAGTTTAGCACAATTGGCACTCTTAGCACCCACGCAAAACGTCCAAAAAACCACCATTATAACGGACGGCTCTAACAGCGCCCTGTTTACAGAAGAACGACGTCAGCAGTTGCGATGGGATGGAAGCGGTCATGCTGGGAAAACGATTTCGAAATTTGCGATATTCCAGCTTCGTTACATTCAACTTGACAAATAAAGATAATTTGAGCGAATTTATCATACGCGCTTTTTGTAAACCAAACGATCAGTAAGATTTTGATCATAGTTTATCTTCATCGTGCACATCATATTTGTTCAGCTGCACTGATCAACGCGTTGTTCACAGTATGGCAAGGCAATCGCGCAACACGAACAAAACAAATGGCAGAAACATGGGCATGATCCGTTGAACTACCGGATGCTGCAACAGAGCAAGCGCACCAAATACGGCGCTGAAGGAGTGCGCAAGAAAAAACAGGAACGAAATCAACAACAACAGCACACGAACATCAGGCTTTCATCATGAATCGGCTGCGAAACCAGTGCGCTCTATGGATTTCTGTTGCTGCGTTCGCACTCGTGCAGCCACTGCAACACCGGCGACACGTAATCCAGGCGATCGTTCGGCGGCCGTCCATCGAGCACGCGCAGCCGCAGACGCCGCCGTGCCGCCAGCGAGCCGCACGCACTCACGACCAGCAGAGGCGTCAGCGAGTGACGGCGCTCAACGCGCACACGCACGTCCACGCAGCCGGACCAGCGCTGCAAACGTACACCAATGAGGCAGACTCCTGAATGCGACTGCATCAATCAAACGATCCCATCAGTCAGCACCTTCAATCACTAATCGGTGCATCGTATCGTTCAAACTCGTCCAACCAGACACCCGGACGGGTGAATGTGAACACCAAATGCAGCCAGCCAGTGGGCACACGGACAATTCAATCCGACACCAACCCTGCAACGTATCCCCCCCACACTCCTTCAATGGTGACAGCACCTTCAGCTGAGCCTGAATGAACTCGACACTCGGAATGCGATCGCAACGTCGTTCAACGTCGTCGCCAGCAGTGTCCGCGTCGGTGTACTGCGTGCACAGCTCGACGGTGATTGGTGGCATCTCTGCGTGATCGCTCGACAACAGCTGCATGCCAGCAGCAGCCACTGTTGGTGCGATCGCGTGCAGTTTCAATGCGTCCACCGTACCAGTGAATGCCATTTGGTGGTAGGTGCTCGCGGCTGCCTGGCAAAAGAAGATATTGACAGAATGATTGAAAGAATACACACGTTTTGTGACGATGCGAAACCGATTCGAATCACATGAAACACAGAACGCACCCTGCGCAACGACTCAAACTCAGCGACGTGCGGCTTCGCAGGGCAGCTGAGTGCCGTGAAATCGCAGCGCAACGATTGACGCGTGTTCACCTGAATTTGCAACGTACGTTCTAATTTTAAAGAACAGATAGAGGCATCTTCGGTACAACTTTGTGACTGCGCTTCGTTACAAGCCATTTCATGAGCACAACTTTATTATGAAAATGCTCGTTGTCAAACACGTTTGTAAACACCGGCCGTTTGCACGACGTCATCCGTGGCCATGTAACGGAGGAATCCGAGTAGCAGACGGCTTTTGTAATTGCTGCTGGCGTCCGTGAACACGCCACTCGGCTGCACATCCGCAGCCTCAGTCAACGTCCAGTGGTGCTCAGGAATCTGCAACGACAAACGATGTCGAACATGGTGCATGGTTCTCCTAAAAGACCACAAAGTGGATCAGCTGCATTCCAGGCACAGCTGTTACAACAGAACTGTTAATCAACTGTTAATCAGAGCAATCAACTGATTGGCTGCGTTGTGTGAATATGGCATACTGCATTGATCCAACCAACCAATCAGTCTGCTAAATAATGAAAGCGAAGCGAATACCGCACCTGATTGTCCAATATTGCGGCCCGATACTCGCTGGGCACCAGTCGATTGGTGAGCTCGCCACACCCGAACTCAATCACCAAATTCACCAGATACGAGGCGTGTCTGGCCCAGCTGTTCGGTGATTGCCTTCGATCGGGCAGGTACTGCTCGGTGCTCGCCCAATGCATCAACACGAAACACACTTCGTCCAGGCCAGGGTACTTGCGGCGGAACCTGCACTGTCACACGGGTTCACGTTACCTTGATTGTAGTTCTGCAGCACAATGAACTCTCAGCTAGTGAATTAGTTTCATGCTTGCCATGACAATATAAAATTGGTGAAATGACCCTGGCACTGGGAATTACGACAGAGTCACCTAGACCATTCTGGATTCCAGATTAAAGAAGAAACTAATCTCCTTTCTAAGTGCGCGAACGTATTGAGTCGCAGAAGCAAAAAATAGAATTCGATTGGTAGACAGAAAAGGCGAAAGAATCTTTGAACGCACCACTGTAACGCGTACTGATGATTCCAGGAAGCACAGACTGCGTCCATATCGGCAGTGACCGTGTCAACCGGGTGCCTGTGCCTCTGACAGAACTGCTCAATGGCGCCCGTGACCTCCGTTAGCATTGGCGCAAAGTCAAGCACTCGACTGCCTCGCATGCTCACCTGGACAGTGAAACAAATCGACTCACTTCAATGAAATGTGAGTTGAGCAAGTGGCTGTGAAACAGTCGAACCAACTTGTTTGATCTTGACCCGTGCCAGAACATCGCTGACAATCCACGGCAGACTGCGGTACGTGCGACCGGTCGATTTGTGCACGTAGGCCGCTTGGTACCATGCAGACGCCTGAACTGGTGTGAACTATCTGCCTGAACCACGACCACATCACAAAACTGCGTTTGGATAATGCTTGGTTGAGATGCACGCTCCACTGGTTTAGATGGAATGGAGGTAGGAAACGCAGTTCACAAACAAACAAGCAACTTTGTGAGCGAGTGAACACAACGCGTAAAAGACAATACTCCATACTCAGCACCAATATTGGTCATTTTCTTGAGAACAGCGCCAACATTGGCAGCTCACTTTGTCCGCCATTCTGCGCCATGTTTCCTCATCAGCAACGTGCAGATACTGCGGCGGTTGACTGATTCTGGCGTGCGCGGCGCCGTGCGAGACGCGTTGCGGGTCTCGGAAATCGTGCTGCTCTTCGAGATGTCTGTAGTCACGGTTGTAGTGCGCCTCCTCGTCCAGCACGTACAGCCCGTCCTCGTCCGTGTCGCAGAGGAATTGCTCTTGGCCGCCAAACTCCTTGCAATGAAACACGCAACATGTGATCATTGGAAACAACTATTGGTACAGGTGACAATGTCAAAAGCTCTCACTCACGCCAGTCACCACACTACGCACAATCAAACCAAAACGGAGCTGCACGTTCGGCCGACCAGTTCAAAATACTGCCGAGTTCTCTTCTGAAGCTTTCACTCAAGGCGGAAACACCATTTAGTTTTTCGTCCGTACGCACAAACGTCGTTCTAAATCCCGTACGCAAACTAATCGTGTCCGTAATGCATTAAGATGGCACACACGACACGATTTCTAAATAGCGTGGCCATTTTTTACGTGTCGTGTCCGTGCGTACGCACAAAAAACTAATTGCTAAACGCGCCTTCAGTTGCAGCCAGTGCCACTCGCACCCACCTCAAAGAACTCATTGCGCATGGCGTCGTAGAGCGCCGCGTACTGCTCCTCAACGACGCGCTCCGTGTCGTACATCTCGTTCGAGTCGGTCTCCTTGTCACTGATGCGACTGCGGATGCACGTGAAACAGCCGGTCACCAGTGACGCCTCGTCCTCGATGCCGTATGCGTCTTGCAACGCCTGCACATTTGAATGCACCACTCTGATTGGCTGTATCAGCTTGGTGCGACCAATCAGTGCAGCAGATTCGTTGCAATTAATCGAGCAGTTTGCAATGCAGCCAATCACTGCGGCAGTTCCACATAAAGCCAATCAAGTTGGCCGTTTGCAAAGCAGCTAGTGCACACCTGCAAGGCAGTCGAGTAGCTGGCCTGTTGTTTGAGTGCCTCGTTCAGTTCGTCCTCAGTGACCGTGTCCAGCAGCAAGTCCTCGTCGATGGCTACGTCGCGCGTGTGCACACTCTGGCCGAGCTCGAGAATGCTCTCAACTTCTTTCATCTTACTGAAACCGGAAAAACTTTTGAAATTAACGATCGAAAACATTCTGGGTTGAGCAAACCGATGCGATACGCTCGAAAACGACTCGATCATTGATCAGCTGTGAATGGTCGTGCCGTTTGTACGAGTGAAAAAACAGCCGATTCGAGCATGGCCATTTCGAAAGCACCGTCACTGAACGCACCGATACAACTGGCCGAGTAGCCGATGGCTCATGTACTGCGGGCGGTCGGGTTTCTCCATGAAATCGGGCGCCTTGCGCGCGCGTTCGGCGGCGTCGAGATGGACGCCCTGCAGCGGCATGCCAGTCTTCGGGAAGTCCACTGCGAGCGAGCACTTGGCGGCGATGCGGCGGCACACGTCGCTGTAGAGGCCGTCGGGTTGCTGGTCGGCGTTCATGAGGTGCGCGTTCGCGACACGCCCGATCGTGTCCGACTTGATGTACGTGATGAAGAACTCGACCACGTCGCACAGCTGCACAGTCAGTTCATTCGGTGTCAGGTTGGCCTGTCACCATGGTTTTATGCAAGCGTCGAGCTGATAATCTTCAGCTCGCTCAACAACAACAGTCCGATCACATTGCCCTCATGGCCACTTGGATGGATACAAGTTGCTTAACTAAGTAAGTGATTCGCCAAGACACAACAAATGCTACTAGCAATGCTACTACCATTTCAGGAAGCCACACAGCCACACCGACCGTGATGTTGTCCTTTGGCTGGCCAGTCGAGCCCGGGAAGTCCATCGGTGGCTCGTTCTCAGCGAACATCAGCCGATCGTCCCAGAAGACCGCGTATTCGTCGCCGTCCAAGTCTGAGCCGGCCATTTCGTCCGTGTGCGGTCGCGGACCGTGTGACGGGAACACGATCACATCGTACCTGCGCAGGTCTTAAAAACAGTGAACAACGGTTGTTTGTTTTGTGTTTCATCAAAGTCAGATGTGTGATGTGCTATGATCTTTTATTTTTGGTCCCGCAACTCAATGCGCGCATAGATAGGTAAACAGTATTATGGAGGACGCGGGAATTCAAAATTGGCAGTGATCCGAGTGCCCCACGTAAAGCCGAGTCCGTTAGTTGACTTTGAATTGCCACATAAAGATTGAAGCTAGTTTCCATTTTACGTCTGCACAGGCATTCAGTCGCAGAACTGAAAAAAAATTGCTAATACATGTGATGCAGATCGGGCACGTCGACCCCTTTGAACAGCCGCACGTCGCCGGGCACGTAGCACGGATTCTTCGTCACCAACAGCTGACCTGCCACAACAACGCAGATCACACATTCGATGGAACGTGCAAAATAATCACACTCATTCGAGAGTGACATTCACAGTGCATTCGCTTGGTCTCGCAAAACGCACGAAACGAACGAACGAACGCACGCTGCAGGATGCGCAGGTTTCTGCCGGCGTGCGCGGCGTTGTGCGAGTACTGCACGAACACCTGGCCGTACTGCAGCACGCCCGTGTCGTCCAGCACGCCGAACATCGTGCGCCCGAGCTCCATCGGCACCATGATCTTCATTTTGTTCAGTTTCGTCTCTGAGAATACGGTCACGCTTGAAGAGGCGACCAAATTTGAACGAGATCCCGAGACTCAACGCGCGCATACAGTTTCATGCGGGACGCGGAAATTCAAAATTGGCAAAGTGATCCGAGTTCCTTAAATAGGGCCGAGTCACTGAGGCAATTTTGAATTGCCACATGAAGATTGATTGGTAGTTTCCTTTCTACGTCTGCACACACATTGAGTCGCAGAACCCAAAAAAATTGAAAGCAGGTTATACCACACGTTCGCACGAGTCTGGTGCGAGCACAGCTTGAACATTTGAAACTGCCATCAATCACGTAAGAAATGAACAACACCCTGCGCTCGGGGGATCGAGCCTCACCGAGGGGTGTATGGGCACTTTATGACAGAGAAAACTCGATGGGCGCCCTACTCAATGGCCGTTCAGTACGCTTCTCTGGGTTAGCCCTGGCTGAAAAACATCGCCTAAAAAACCCAACAACAATGGACAACAACAACAACAACAACGGACTCAGAGTGCACCGATGCATGGCGAGCAGCATCGAGCGAAAGAACGGCTCCCTGGTGAGTTGTACGCCGGCGTCGGCGAGCTGCCGGTAGCAGAACTGGCGTGCGCTGCGCTCGGTGAGTTCGTTGACGGCGGTGTCCTCGTGCGACAGCATGTCCGCCATGCGGAACAGCTCGCCGTCGAGCAGCTCGTGCATGCGCCCGGTGACACGCGCGTGCAACTGTCCGTCGGCGTCACGCGTCGACTGGCGCTCACTGACCTGCGCAGGCAACGAGCACGCTCAGCGCATTCATGCTTCCAGCACTTCTGCCGACACACATCATGCACTCGATGCAACACGCTGATTGGCTGACAGCAGAGGCGTTTTGAATATCCATTCAGCCAATTCAATCAGCGACAGCAGTCAATCAACCAAGATGGTGCGTGATCTCTGTCGATGTCACCTGATCGAGGATGGTGATCAGCGGTTTGTTGAGGTAGACGGCACTCGGCATGCTGTGCTTGACCACTTCCAGTTGCATGTCGTCCGTGTGCGCGTTGGTGGCGGCCAGCTCAAACTTCTGCATGCTCTTGCGAAACACCACCATCACGTGCTCGCTGTCAAGAGTCGGGTCCAACGACAGCACACCCTTGATGCAGCCCATGAAACGCACCTGTATTCGTAAGAGACTTCGAGACTGGTGATGACGGGAGAGCATTGTTTGATAAACTGACAGGCATCATAATCGCACCACCAATACATTACATCAGCCAATGTCTTTGTTCGGCCTTCCGTGCGAAATGAAATGCAGAAAAACGGCCGCCAGCACGAGCCTGATAGGCAGATCGTATCGGTTCAATGGGCGGCGAATGCAGCTGGCAGATGTTGACGGCTGCTGCCGTGGAGATGCGCCCGATGCCATCGGAGAAGGTGAACGGCTCAGCGCCGGTGAACAGGCCGCCGAGCACATCCTTCTCAATGCGATACTGATGCGGCCGCAAACGAAGCACGTTCTGCAATGCAAAGGGTGCATGTGCGAGCGCCGGTTCAGTTGTTGTGGGCGATGCACCACAGTCGCTGAAATCAACTGGTGTTTGTGGGATGCAGTGCAATGTCGTGCTGCTATGGTACAGTGTGCGACGAACACGACGAAATACAACCGACAACTGAACGTCGATCGACAACGAAACAAATCGGCTTGTTCGAACATTCCGTGTCGCAGTCTATCAGAATGGGCGTGAAACTGATAACGGATCGCAAACGCAGGCGGTTCAATAGACGGTTGCCTGGTTCGTTCACCACCGCACAACATTCACCTGCACCATCAACAACAGCAGCAACCGACCTGCGCCTGCGTGAAGCTCAGTCCGATGCGTGACATGTACTTCGGCACGGACAGTTGGCGGTCGGTGACGCCGATGTCAGCGAGGATCTGCTGCACCGTGTAGCCGTCGTGCTCGGCGAACAGGTAACAGCCGTGCGTGCGCAGCTGCGAATTCGACCACGCCAGGAAGCGGTAATGGCGCTCGCCAACGCGAATGCCGCTGCGCTCGCCAATCAGCATCTCTCGGATCATCTCCGTTGCAATCGCAAAGTTCTTTTCGCTGTACGTTACTGCAAGCAACGAGTGCTTTTTGGATAATCGAGAAAGCGATTGCAGTGCAGGGGCCAGTTTTATAAAACCTTCACAGTGCAGTAGTGCTATAAATACACCAACGAGCATCTTATTAAATTTACGAAACAAAACATTTGAATTTCTTCACGTCAGGTTGTAAGGTAGACTTTGTTGAACCAGTTAAACGTGAAAAAAAGGAACTCTCTAATACTCCCGATCTACAGTGACGGCCAAAAGTGTTGGAACGCTGCGCTCATGTGTGCTGTGTATTGCACCAGCCGTACAAACGCGATCATAAGAATTCAAGGGCAACGTTGGGTTCACGGGACACTTTTCGACCCAACGTTGCCTATAAATTCTTATATCTGATAATAGCGTTTGTACGGCTGATGCAACACGCGCGCAATGCACAGCACTCACGCGCGCAGCGTTCAAAACTTTTGGCCGCCACTGTAATTCAGAGTCTCAGTGGTGTAGGTTTATTGGGCTACTACTAAGCGTTATAAAACCGACCCTAGGTCTAACCGATCAAATCAAGGTGGACTAACGACAAGTTACATGATTCAACAATCCATTGCTGCCTGTTCGCCCCGCCCCCTTCACCCACATTCTTCATTCGACAGCACGACGCCGCTGTTCTGCCGCTGACGGTCGCTCTCCACTTTCGAGTCCACCCACGAGCGCAGGTAGCCGCACTGACCGAAATCGTCGTCACGAAACACCACACGCATCGCAAACTCCGGATCGTACTTCCGGAGCACCCTGTTGCCCACTATCACCTCGGGCGGACACAGCAGCACGCGTGTCGGCGTCACAAACGCCTGCGTACAATGGGTGGTGGGGTGGCTGGATGGAAAGTAACAACAACGGAAGGCAACTAAAAAAGGGACATTTGCAAACAAAAAACAAGCAGTTTTTGTGGGCTTCAACAACGCAACCACCTTTCGCACACGAATGTACAGCGACGGCAGATACTTGTGCAGCTCGTCGATTGGCTGGTTGTTGCGCTGCTTCTCGGTCTGCAATGTGTCACAACTGCTGTTTCTCAAATCAAATCAGATTTTTCGTGGCGTCTTCATGATTCCCGAAACGCACCAAACTTTCAAACAAGCGTTCGTAAGCATCGACCAGCGTGATCTGCCTTCGTTCGTCCACGGCGTTCAACAGCTGCTCAGCGGCAACTTCCGCTGCCAGCCAGTCCTAAAAAAACGTACGAAATGTTTAGCGACCATTATGGACGGAACCGAAAATTGCCAACAAACATGTCCTGAGCATCTTTGCTAAAGAGAACAGTGTTTTAATGGCACATTTAATTTTAATGACCAAGCCCATTACTCAAGCTTTTATGACTCAACTGGTTTAAGAGGGACACATCACTGATGAGGTCACCCCTCTTCTGCATATGATGTTGGCCAGTCCGAAATGCAGAGAACCACCATACAAATTGGTTGATGTGGAACGTGCCTGTTTGTACGCACGTTGCACCGCATCGTAGAACGTACACCAACGTTTGCTGTTGCACACCGTCTCGCCACAAGCACCGGCGCCACGCCAAATCAACGCCTCACAATAAATCATTTTCATTGTTTTCAACATCATTTATTCAGAGAAATGATAAAAAAAGTTAATATAAAAAATCTACCTGCAATGCGTACGTGATGCGAAAGCTACCGGGAAACTGAACAAGTTCAACGGGAAACAAATCACGACTCAATTGCTGAATCTCCAATGCACCAAAGGAGATGTTGTTGTGGGCGTTCGACACCCAACGGAGGCGACTTGCGATCGCGAACAGATACTTTGGCACGTCACGCTGAAAAAAATTGAATTTGATGATCGATTCTACGTTCAGTAAACAAAACAATGCACTACGACACCAATCAGCGCTAACCACTCAAGTTCAGCCAATAAACAAGTCGTACAGTTCAGTACAAACGCATTGTACGACTACACGGGCGAATTGCACGCAAACGCGACCATTAATGTGCACTCGTCAAAAGGGCGTATTTTGTAGTCAGCTGGCGACCACAAGTCCGCGAATGCACCGCCCCTGGTGTGCACGTTCGTGCGATCATTCTCGATGCGGCTGTTCGTGTGTCGTTCGTAGCGACGCCACGACATGCCACGAAACTCGAGACACAACGTTTGATACTCGGCCAGTAGACGCGCGCACTGCTTGCACTGCTGCTGGAACAACAAAAGTGCATTATAGGGTGAACCCCTCTTGAGCATTCGTCTACGGGAATATAACGCTTACAATCCACAAAATCTAGCACCTTCAATGTTTGAGTTTCAGTTGTAGATGCTCGAAATAACGAGAATAACACAACAACAACAGTGATCTGCTCCACGAACGTCAAACACCGCCAATCAAGCATGCGGCCGGTTCTGTGTGCAACCAACCGTGCCCGGCGCAGCTGTCGACGCGTTTTCGCCATTGTTCACCGGTCCATTTGACGTTGTTTGCTCAACGGACGGTCTGTTGCAACGACAAAACGGCGCAAAATGCAGCGAACGTCGCCAGTCGCGGTGCGTCGTCGGCATGAACCAGGCGCCCGTGCGAGTGTCATCCTTCGTGAAGTCCGCTTTCCAGATCTAGGCAAGTCGTGAAATGCAAATGCCATCAATCATCGTTCAACAGCACGAAAAGAGTGACGCGAAATGACATGCAATCAACAACGTCCACGATGCAGTACTGGTGCATTCATGAATGAATCAGTATTTGGATTTGGTTACAATAATGAACATAATGCATTCATGAGAAAGTCGTTAGCGCTGGCAACCACTAGTTACCACTGGTTACCACCACCGACCATGATCGGTGCACCATACTCGATCAACATCTTCGGCTGCGTCGGATCACCGTCGATGGTGACCGAGCGGATCCAGTCGTATTTCAGCCGCAGTCTGTATCCCATGTCGGTCACGTCCTGCACCGCGTGCCGCTTGCTCAGCTTCAATTTGATCGGCACTTGTAGCTCCTTGGCCGAATGACGAAATACTGCGCCCATTGTTTCGGCAATCGCTGTCGTCGACATCGGCATCGATTCGTAGCTGTCGTCCACTGAAATGGACTGATTTTTGCTTGTTTAGTTTTCTCATTGGTTCCCGTCATGCTTACGTGCCATTCTCGTTTCCATTCGTTTTATTATTGGGGTGTGTGGACTGATTGGCTGATTGCTCCCGTAAGCCAGCTCTCACCACGAAAAGCGGACAGCTTCTTAGTTTGCTTCTAATGACGCAAAAAAAAAACGATTCGATGACGATGGACCAATGAAAGAATGCCACAAACTAGCACACACGCCCACCAACCGCTGTCCGAGGCCAGCGATGCTGCGGAGCGAAGTGTCATCGCTGAAAAAAATGACCGCCGGTCGTCGGCGACCAGCCCAAGGTGGACGCTGTGCAACTCAACTGGCGGGGACTCGAGACTGAGCTCTTCGATCAACTGTTGATCTCTGTGGTTATTGGGCAACATGAGTTACGGTCAGGCAAGGTGAATGGTTGAAAGTCAGGTGAAAGTGCTAGTTTAGAAGACAGCGCACTCGATTATACACACAGTCTGGACATTGCACAATCACAAACACATGCCCACACACGATGTTGCAGCAGCGCGCTTTTCAGCATATGTGTGCTGCGTATGTTGTTTCTTTGTACAACAGTGCTGTGTTTATAGGAGAGCGCACCAGTTTCAAACTGGGACTCTGCACGCTGACTGGGTGTTTCGCGATCAGCACAAGCCAATCAGCGTGTTCTGGTTGTTGCAGGCGCTCACACGCAGTCCGTGTGATAGACGTCTCTGCTGATGAACTGCATCGCCAGGTCAGTGCGTCGACTGCGACACAACGATTCCACCAATCGCAACGCAGCCAGTCGTGCGCACGACGGTGATTGGCTGGGTGACGGTGCACAGCGTTGGTGATGGTGATCGCACTGAACGTGCACGCAGCACTGAATCGAAACTGAGCGCTGCTCATAAAACGCCATGCGCCCGTCGGTCACTTGTTGCTCAATGACACGCAACACTTGCTTGGTGTTGCCGCTGCTGTCATCCGCCTGGTGTGAAAAATTTTAACAGCTGCGCGTTTTTCAAAAGCGTCTTCGGTGTCTCACGACATCTAAACTCAGCTTTAGGGATCTGGTAAAAATCTGGCTGTCTTGAGATGGCATTGTCTTGAAATCACGGCTTTTAAGCGCAAGAAATGACAGTACTTTGGTCGAGAGCATTTTTTGAAATCGCATTTGCAGCACATTTGTTTCCCTTCACAGTGCCATGCCAACTGCCGAACTGAACAAAAAGTTCAACAAAGCAAATGTGCTGACCTCCTGATGCTGCGTCAGCAATGATTGCACACAGTCAGTTCCAATTCGCGCAGCGTCCTGCAACGCACGAATGTTCAGTTGCAAAGTCGATTGTCTGTGGCACGGCACCGACTCAGCAGCGTACGCTCCGCTGGCAACGCCGCTGGCTCGGTTCGACGGTCGCATTTCGTTTTCAGGTTGAATTTGGTTCGTTCAAAAATGGATTGTTTCCTCGGTGACACACGTTTCCGTTCAGCATACCTGCGTTCAGCTCAGCTCACCGTGCATTAGACTGACATAACTGTGCAGTGGATTTTGAACGACAAAAAGAGGGTTTTGAATTCACAAAAACAGAGTTTGTTAAACAAGAATAGCTAATAGCTGTGGGTGTAGCCCAAAATCTGTTCAATAAAGAAACTCAAAGAATGCCTAGTCTCAGCCTGGTCAGTCAGATTGCATTGAATTCAGGCGTACAAAACATCGGTTTAAAACTGCCGTTTCGCTTGCACTTCCAAGTTTAGAAATGCTGCTTAAACAATTTCGGGTTGAAAAAATGGTCAAAAATGCCTTTCAGTGTCAGCGCATTTCTGAGGGCGTCAAACTCCTTTAAAATACAAAAAATCGAATAAAAAAATATGGACATCACCACCTCACCTTGTGTTTACAAAACTGCGTCACTGTCGCAAACGTTGCATTTGTTGCAGGGGCTGAAATTGGATTGGTTAGAACAACCAATCAATCAACTGTTGATGTGGAAAAGCAAAAACTAAATAACAATGAAAATCTTTAGTAATAGACAACGAAATCCGGTCTGTCTGTGGTGCGCAACGTTAAACGCCCTTCTGTATCATTGTTGAAAAATCACAGCAAACCACAAGCACAGAAGCCAATTTTCATTCGGACCACAGCATTCAAGAAACCAAAGTCTCGCAACAAATAAATGAAAATCTATGACAGGCAATCGCACGGAAATTAAAAAATCGAAAATCAATCATCGTTCATTTCCTTCAAGATTTCCGAGACGATGTGTTCGTTCTTTTCCTTGTCTTTAGCGCGGTTCTGCAGGAACGACGGCGCCGCCGCCACTGAGGCCGCCTTTTCGGCACGTTTGTTGAACAGATACCGCCCAAACGCGGCCATTTCATATTTCACGGCCAAATAGAACAGCCGCCGTGGATTGTTCATGAGACGCAATTCATCGGCTTCAATGAAGCCAAGTTTGAGGTACTCGATAAAGTCGGTGAAATCTTTGGAACAGTGCGTCTCGATCGAGATCGGCCGCTCCACCGACCGCCCGATGCCGTTCTCCAACGACTCGCGTACCAACATCGCCAGCTGACTGATCGGCTCGCAGTTCTGCAGCAGCAGCTCGTAGCGAACGCTGCTCTTCAGGCCCGGCCGGTATTTGTCCGTGTCGCGCATGTAGCAGAACCACACCTTTTACAAACAACGGCATTTTAATGCCAGAACTTTTAACGAAGGCACATCCGCTCTGTTGTTTCGCAAACAATCCTGACCTTGGGCAGTAGCCAGAGTTTAGGTAGTCTAGTAGTGGGTAGTGGCGAACCACTGAGAGTTTAGTAGTCCAGTGGTGCACCACTCAGTGTCCGAGTAAATTCACGAAAGCAACTCATTTCAATTTCATCACATCACGTTGAGTGGTGGAATTTGGTCATTCATTGGTTTACCGGTGTATCGCCACTGGAGCAGCGAGCTGTTCGTCACCGTACGGCTTCATATTCAAAAGTTCATGTATGTACGGTGGAGGTGGTCCTCTTCAACACAGGAAAGAAAAAAAATGCGAAAACCAGTTTGATCCGTTTTCAACCTATGAAAAAGGCTCGGCTTAGGATTAGATTTAGGATTAGGAAGCTACGAGTTAGTTGCAAGCAACACCTGATCGAACGTTTGTCACAAAAGTGGCGCCATTTTCCCCACCTGAATGTTCTGCTCCTGCCATAGGAGTCGCTGCTCAATGAGCTGCGTGAGTCCATCCAACTTGAGCACCTTGGCGTCCGCGGCCAACTTGCGCAGTATGTACTCGTCGTGCGGCAGCACCGAGTGCTCGCCATTCCGCAAGTACTCCAGCACATACGCGAAACTGTCCGGATCGCGGTCGACGAATATCGGGCTGTCCTTGTTGCAGCAGCGCATCGTCCATTTGTCCTTGAACATGCGCGAGAAATGCGACTCCGGATCGCGACAGAGCGTCTCCTTCGTCGTCACGTAGATCTTGCCGCCGACGTTCAGGTATAACGGCTCGGTGTCGGCCATGCTCGCGCGGTGGCAGGTCATTCGCAATGTGCAACGTCACTGTTGCCTGATTGTGATGCGTTCGCTTGGCTAACTTGCTGCTCTTTCAAAAAAAACAGAACGCATTTGTTTCGTTAGAGTAGTTTGTCACCTGAAAACAGAACGCATTTGTTTCGTTAGAGTAGTTTGTCACCTGAAAACAGAACCAGCGCAGCAAAACAAGAATGCATTACACTGAGCAAAAAGTGGAACACGGTGTTCATGCAGCGGTTCACCGTTTTCCTCAGTGTTCGTGTGCCACTGCCGATCAGCAGTGTCAACCTAAAATATTGCGCCGGTTCTAAATTTTTCTTTGACAAAAAAGCAGACCACGCCGACGTTAGCATTGCTGACAACTGAGCACAGAACGAGTGATGCTAGGTCTTGTAGCGCAGCAGCGCAATAGATGGGATCAGCACAGCTGTCAGTCATCATGCTGTATGTGCGTCTGTGTCGCTGTCGCATTCGGATAATCAGCAGCAGAAACACGGCACAATACAAAAAAAAGCAACCGAGTTTCGCTCATTTTAACAGCGGCGTCTCTCTCTAAACGGTCGCGTTCTCTTGAGTTCGCCCGTGTGCGCACACAATTTACTACAATGTGCTTAGCGGCGACGACCTTGTGTACACACCACTGAATATTGCATTATTTCTGCGCAGCAGTGCGTTTTGCAGCTCATAATAATCACTGGGCATGCACACAATGTGGGCGAGCACGTACGCAGAGGCGCCGGCCGTCAAGCCGCTGTCGCAGTTCTTTCTTTGCGCCGCTCTTTTCGGTGCACGCGGGGCGCTAAACGAACAAGAAAAACCAATTACACTAAAGTGTGGCGGTCACGAGAGTTGGAGAGGCAGGACAGATGAGCGTGTGAGTCCGTCCGTAGGTATTTGGTACACTATTCGAAACGCAATTATGGAAAGCTAAACATCAATGCGAATGCACGCACCGTGTTGGTCGCACACAGAGACAACGACGAAATAAGCAGCATGTTCGCTCGGAGGTCATGCGCCTAATCTGTGCCCCAAAAACACACGTGCCCGACACTTTTGCCTTCTATTTTGGCACATTTGCTGAGCGTGCAGAATGCTTTCAAATCTAGCAGTAACACATATAAAGTTATTACATGAACGAATAAATACTTCCTGGCAGACATTTTTCGCTACTGTGTGTTTGGTCTTTAGTGACAGTTGGAAATAAACAAATTTGAACCATTTCTGTGGGTAAAAAAAAATTCGCTTCGGCCTTTTGTGATCAGAAAGTTTCGCAGGGGAGTAGTAAAATGCAGACGCAACAGACAACAGTGTCAGACGAGGAAATGCGAAAACCAGTTTGATCCGTTTTCAACCTATGAAAAAGGCTCGGCTTAGGATTAGATTTAGGATTAGGAAGCTACGAGTTAGTTGCAAGCAACACCTGATCGAACGTTTGTCACAAAAGTGGCGCCATTTTCCCCACCTGAATGTTCTGCTCCTGCCATAGGAGTCGCTGCTCAATGAGCTGCGTGAGTCCATCCAACTTGAGCACCTTGGCGTCCGCGGCCAACTTGCGCAGTATGTACTCGTCGTGCGGCAGCACCGAGTGCTCGCCATTCCGCAAGTACTCCAGCACATACGCGAAACTGTCCGGATCGCGGTCGACGAATATCGGGCTGTCCTTGTTGCAGCAGCGCATCGTCCATTTGTCCTTGAACATGCGCGAGAAATGCGACTCCGGATCGCGACAGAGCGTCTCCTTCGTCGTCACGTAGATCTTGCCGCCGACGTTCAGGTATAACGGCTCGGTGTCGGCCATGCTCGCGCGGTGGCAGGTCATTCGCAATGTGCAACGTCACTGTTGCCTGATTGTGATGCGTTCGCTTGGCTAACTTGCTGCTCTTTCAAAAAAAACAGAACGCATTTGTTTCGTTAGAGTAGTTTGTCACCTGAAAACAGAACCAGCGCAGCAAAACAAGAATGCATTACACTGAGCAAAAAGTGGAACACGGTGTTCATGCAGCGGTTCACCGTTTTCCTCAGTGTTCGTGTGCCACTGCCGATCAGCAGTGTCAACCTAAAATATTGCGCCGGTTCTAAATTTTTCTTTGACAAAAAAGCAGACCACGCCGACTTTAGCATTGCTGACAACTGAGCACAGAACGAGTGATGCTAGGTCTTGTAGCGCAGCAGCGCAATAGATGGGATCAGCACAGCTGTCAGTCATCATGCTGTATGTGCGTCTGTGTCGCTGTCGCATTCGGATAATCAGCAGAAACATGGCACAATACAAAAAAGCAACCGAGTTCCGCTCATTTTAACTGCGACGTCTCTCTCTAAACGCTCGCGTTTTCTTGAGTTCGCCCGTGTGCGCACACAATTTACTACAATGTGCTTAGCGGCGACGACCTTGTGTACACACCACTGAATATTGCATTATTTCTGCGCAGCAGTGCGTTTTGCAGCTCATAATAATCACTGGGCATGCACACAATGTGGGCGAGCACGTACGCAGAGGCGCCGGCCGTCAAGCCGCTGTCGCAGTTCTTTCTTTGCGCCGCTCTTTTCGGTGCACGCGGGGCGCTAAACGAACAAGAAAAACCAATTACACTAAAGTGTGGCGGTCACGAGAGTTGGAGAGGCAGGACAGATGAGCGTGTGAGTCCGTCCGTAGGTATTTGGTACACTATTCGAAACGCAATTATGGAAAGCTAAACATCAATGCGAATGCACGCACCGTGTTGGTCGCACACAGAGACAACGACGAAATAAGCAGCATGTTCGCTCGGAGGTCATGCGCCTAATCTGTGCCCCAAAAACACACGCGCCCGACACTTTTGCCTTCTATTTTGGCACATTTGCTGAGCGTGCAGAATGCTTTCAAATCTAGCAGTAACACATATAAAGTTATTACATGAACGAATAAATACTTCCTGGCAGACATTTTTCGCTACTGTGTGTTTGGTCTTTAGTGACAGTTGGAAATAAACAAATTTGAACCATTTCTGTGGGTAAAAAAAAATTCGCTTCGGCCTTTTGTGATCAGAAAGTTTCGCAGGGGAGTAGTAAAATGCAGACGCAACAGACAACAGTGTCAGACGAGGGACATTTCATGCCAGAGATGTCTGTGCAGCAGCTTGCCCCAGGTTCTGCTGTACGGATGCACTTTCTCGGTCGGCTGTCCGTCTGCGCCAACCAGCGGGCGCCGCTCATTGGCCCATTTGAATATGGAGCCCTCCATGTTGTGCACCTGCGCTCGCTGCTCCGGTGGACAATCGACGTTCGCAAGTGAAGCCTGCACATTCACGCGACCAAACAAATAAAAAAAGTAATCGGTGAGCAACGATGCCTTTTAGTTAACCTGATCTAACCAGCACATTTCAAAATACGAGTTGATTAGGTTGACTGGGCCAATCAGCGCAACGTTAGTGATTCATTACCAACCGCAACAAAATACGTTTTTCCTCGAACCGCACCTGGGTTTCCGGTTTTTCACACAAAAAAATCTGACGAATTCCACGCTCGATTGCAAGCATTCTCGTCCACATGCAACTGCTGCACAGTTCAACAACTTCAACGCTCAACCGCACCCTGCCTGCGTTCTCCAACCAAACGCCCGCTCTCACCGCCAACGCACGTGCGACCACCGAGCTTCTGTAGCCGACCGAGCAGTAGCACACGACATGCTGCTGCTTCTCGGCGGTGAGCCGTGCTGCCAGCTGGCGCAGTGTGTCCGGCGCGGCATCGGGCGGCACGTGCTCAGCGCCCGGCAAGTGACTCACGTCGAACTCGACACGCTCGCGACAGTCGAACAACGACAGCCGGGCGGCGTCGGCTCCCGGTGGAGGCTGGTGGTCGCGACTGTTGCCATCGACGTTCAGCCAAACGGCAACTTCAACAAGAAAAACAGTCACCAATGCATGGTCGGCCCAATGTGCAAAAAGTAGTGACTTTACTTTCGGTAGACCACGAGTAAATCAAAACGTCTTTTGAGCTGATCGAAACTGTGAACTTGGGTTTTTTGAAGTGACCCAAGGAAACGGTCACGACAAAATCACTCATTCGCTCTGCCCGCAATGAAGCACATCAATACTGGGCGACCAAAAACAGGTAAGGTTGAGAATCGAGGACAACTGACACACCCTGTTCAGTGGAGACGTGGTGCACATCGCTGAACGCACGACGAATGCCCTGCAGAGTGGTCCACCAGGCAGCTGAGCTGAACATTGCTTACAACAGATTCGCACACCTGTGTGATCCCGGTTTATTGGAGAGGAATTCGAGAATTAAAAACAAACGAAAAAGAAACAAGCGACGGACTGCGTTGAGCCTTTTACAACATTTTTCATTTTTTTGAACAGCAGAACGTCAAGTCGAACATGTTTATTTGCACTGCCTTAGTTGACAGAAATATACAAAACGTGAAAGAACACGACAATTCACCACAAAAACCAACAGAACAAAATACAAAGCAATTCACAGAGATTTTAAAGCGAAGCGGAATGCAAACAATAATTTCAAGAAGAACAACCGGAAATAAATACACGAACAAAAAGGTAAAAAGACGTTTGCGTTTACGCCAAAAAGCCACCAATAAACAGCAAATAGACGCACAATTTACGACAATATGCGTCGGTTTGGAGCAATCTTTCAATCATCAAATTTGTCTAGTGCGTGCAAGAGTGATACAGTGACAGCCTCTGGTGAGTTTGGCACAACGTCATCGTCGTATTCATCTGCAACGTCGTCATCCACTTGATCATGCGACTCAATAGTCGGTCGGTCATTTTGGTCGTGATCAACGCTCGGTTTGCACTGAGCGAATCTGCGTCGTAGTGCGTCAAACACGCTCACCACGGACGCATCGCAACACACAAGCGCATCGTAAAGCTGACCTGAGATGATGCGAGAAGAGGTCAAGTTGCATTGAAAATGGTGAAGTATTTCATGTCTATTGCACTAGTCATTCGATAGTAATTCATGTTTTTTGTTAAGTAATGGGAGAAAATCCACTCTGTCTTTCTCAAACGAACCAACAGTGACATTTTGAGCGACGAGGAAGGCATGCATCGACTGCAGCTCCTCGGCAAACTGTTCGTCTGCAAACGTGAAATACGCCAACGACTTCTGGTTTTCGGAGGCCGCGATCAGCTGAATCATGCCTAAATTTAAAAGAACACGAAAATTCATTGACCGAGTCACAAAGAAAACAAAAGACGAAAGAAAAAGAGAACCAAAACTTGCTTTTCAACTGCTGGTTGCCCCCGAAAGCGCCGCAGCCCCAGTGGCCGGTGGCAATCGTCCGAGGCCCGTCGGTCATGTTGAAGCCGCAATGCAACTGGAGAATTCAATTCAACCACAAGTGCCAATCACTGACTGATCACCAATCACATTCAAATGCATATTTGCCGAAAGCATGTCCACCGAAAACGCCAACCGACTTTGTTCAGTTCTCGTTCGACGGCAGCCACCGTGAACTGCTGCGCGTGTTTGTGTCGAGCGAACTTCAGCGCGTCCACGGCCAACACCGCCGTGCAGCGACGCCGCCACGCGTCCAGCGGTGTGCCATCGTGGCACGGCCCCGTCCATTCGAACGTGTCGCCGTAACCGGCGTGGCATGAGTATCGTTCGGCACCTAAATTGATAATGTGCAGGTGTTGTGCATGCTGATTGGCTGCAGTTTGAACAGGGCCTGCTGATTCGGTGAGTCAAAGAAGTGGAGCTGTTGAACTACGATCTGCACGCATCTTCGTGATTCCAGTTTTCTAAAAGCTCATTTCTAAAAGCTCAACGTCTACAGTCTATCTCTCCATTAGAACGCACCATGAGGCACACAGAATGCATGTATCACAGTGTACGTTATGTATTCAGCCCTATGCCAAACCACCTGAATACCCAGGTACCATCCATTTTAAGAAACTGGTGGGGGCGCAACTATGATCTTTTATTTTGGTCCCGCAACTCAATGCGCCCATAGATGAGCAAACAGTTGCATGCAGGTCGCGCGAATTCAAAATTGGTGAAGTGATCCGAGTCCCCTTACAAAGAGCCGAGTCACTTAGGCGACTTCGAATTGCCGCATAAAAATTGAAACTAGTTTTCTTTTCACGTCTGCACACGCATTCAGTCGCAGAACTTGAAAAAAATTGACATTAGCAACTGCTCGTTTGTGCGCTGGCCAACCGCACGCACAGTCGACCGACCAGTGACGACGAGACACTCGTTGTCGGCCAACGCCTCCGTGCACAACGCCGCGCAGATCAGCTCCGGACACACGGCGAAACGAATCTCCTCCTGCACCTGTCCGCGTCCGAGCACGCCGCCGCCGATCATGCGATTCGCAAAGTCCATCTGTAGCGCGGCGTGCCCGGCCGCTTCGATGGTGCCGCGGCTGTCGACAGCGAGATCGCACAAGCGATGGGTGGACTGCGACCAAGCCGGAAACGAGCGGCAACAGCGACGCTCGAACGTCAGCAGACCGTTGGGCGCTGTGCACAGCAACGGTGATTTTAGGAAAGAAATGCGATTGTGGCTAAACTGATTCAGCATAACTGGAGCGCTTGCTCATTTCACTTGACTTATTGAGATTTGTCAAAATCCTGAAACTTGCGTACGTTTCTCAGTGACGCGTCGAAAGTAGTGCATCAAACAGGACAGCTTCTGTGAGACACCGACGACCGCAAACAATCTGCAACGCAACGCACGACACGCATAACAAGTTCAAATTTCCAATAAAGTGGCGACAAAGCACTGCGCACGAATTGAAATTGATACGCGGATAGTTGGCCATGTGGCCTGCGGCAGCAGCAGCACGCGCGTTACGTCCCGGAAACGTGCAGAAGAAGGCGTTCACAAGCAGACAGGCAATCTGCTGCTGGCTGAGCGTGATACGACGATTGAAACCTTGACGCAGCAACGGAATTGGCTGAAACAAAAAAAAAACATGCGAAGCGAGAATGGCCTCGTTTGGGCGACATTCGCTCTACCACGTGACAGAATTGTGAAAATAAAGCTGAACTGAATGGCCAAAGATTTACTGTGCCAAAGTTACCTGGGTGACTAATTTCGGCAGCTCAAGTGCGAGTTGCGCCATGGCTGGCAGCAGTGTCTCAAACAGCGCAGCATGTTCACAGTCGTCCAAGCCTCGTATGTATTCTTCGAGTCCACGAAACTTCCACCGGCTCGCGTACCGACTGTTGTACGCAAAGATGGCATTCTGTGACATTACAGTTTATCCAATGGGAGCGTTTGAAGCGCTGACTGATTGAAACAGAAAACAAGCAGCCGATTAGCGCCACAAAATCGAATTTTTACATAACAAATGAGAAGACGTATGCACCCTTCCAAGTCCTTACCCGCAGATCCTCAAAAGTCCTCCAATTTGGGGCGTTCGATAGCGCTGACTCAATGAGCGACCAACGATTCACGAGCTCTGATTCGCTGTTGTTGTTGCGGCTTTTGATCGGGTAGAGGCTCCTCGACGAACAAGGCAAGCGAACGTGCGTGTTGTCCCAGACGTCAACGTAGGACGCCGGGAATGGGCGTGCCGCTGCGTGCACGTTGTCCAGTTTGGTGCGGTCCAGCTCGGTGGTCTGCATTCACTTCAGACATGCAAATTTGATAATAACAGTGCGATTCGTACGTGACGCTGTCGTTCAAGAAACAATGGATCGTGTGAACGGAATGTTGTTCGCCGTTGGTGTGATTTTCCGGCGAGTTTGAACACAAAATGAAACATTGTTTTTTTACGATTGCTGATTATTGCGCAATCGAACAAAAAGCAGCCAGCAACAAGTAGTGACAGTTGTTGTCACCGACATTACATTACGTGACCACAGCGTCCGGCAATGTCACTTTTCATTTATATCGGGCAATAAAAATGCAACAATGAACAACACAACACCAACGGCAACAAGCACAGCGTGCGTTGCGTTAGGACGCAGCGGACCCATCGAAGTGGCGCAATCGAACTGGCGGTCATGGCTGGACGCACTTGCAGTGCATTCATTGGCAGGACTCGTCTGAAACATGCTTGATTCAATATTTACTCGGAGAACGGAAACTAATGATGACGAAGCAAGATCATGTGGTTTTGCTAATGAATGAAACGGACTGAATGAGTTTACCTGTTTGTCTTTCACGATTGTCGTTGGAAGGTTGGAATTTTGTAGCTCAGTGTCAGATTGCGCTCGTCGTCTATAAAGCAAACAACAAAGGCTCACAAAAACATCGTCAATAACCAAACCTTGAACCATCTGGAATCTCGCATTCAGTACCTGGCGTGTTGAACAACAGTGCGATTTCTTCGTGTGCCATACGAGCTGCCAGAAGCGGCTTCTTCAACGGTCACTAACAAATCAGCAGACTTTGGTCGCACTTCTTCTGCAGTCTCTGTTGCGGTTTGTCTGAATATTTATAAAGCCACTGGTGTTTTGTCGTCCCGGGCTGCCTCCGGGTGAATTGACCAATTCCAACTCAGCACACCTCTACCAATCAAACTCGCACACAGATGTGACTCCTCGACCAACCGTTTCAACGCAGCCTCTGCACACAGCTCGCGCTTTGCCTCGGCCACCACTGGCAGGTATCGTTGGCGATTCCGGGGTTGTTGATTTTTGACGACGCGCCGTTTGTCCATTGGCGACGTGTTCGCCTGGAACAACTCGTCAATGCGGCACTGCCGGAGTCGCTTCGCGTGCGGCGCTGCTCTGCCGTCCGTTTGCAGTTGGTTTCGTTCGCGCTTGTTTCTTGTGCTCATAGCAATTGGCAGTCTCTATTAGCACAGCGGCTGAATAGTTTTCTGTCAACGTTTAGTTTTTGCGTTTCGAATGGCGTTTACATGAGAGAAAGTAGAACAGCTGATGAGAACAGCACACCCACGAAACACACAAGAGCATTCTCCAGTGACAGATAACAGAAGTTTTATGCACAAATTCGTTACTGACAAATTTCCAACAACCAATCACTGTTGATCACTTCATCATTTTGTCCAATTGCGTTTGCACCTGTTGCAGCGCATCAAACACCTTGAGCAGCTCGTCATGTGACGCCTCCATGCTGACTGTTTGTTGGCTGTCAGAGCCAGTGTGTTTGCGTGCTTGTCGCACATGCCAGTGCAGTGTGGCTGTGCTTGTGTTCAGTGCGTCTTTGTCACCGGAGGCCACATCGACCGACACGGCCCAGTTCAGCTTTTCCAGTTGGTCACCACCTCCACTGGCTTCCTGCAGCCGACGCACCAAATCAGTGCGCGCCCTGAGCCAGTGCTCAACCATCACGGAGGCATGCGACCCAACGAAGCCAACGTCGTCGCTCGTTAATAGAGAATGGAATGTGTCGGCTGTTAGCTCATCGAAGATGCTCTGCAGTTCAAGTGGTTTTTTGAATTGTTTGGGCAGAAAATGTTATACATAGGTCACAGTAGTGGCCCAGTGGATAGACGAATCCGTCCAACAAACAGCAACGAACGAACTCCAGTGGAAACGCGCTCAGCAGAAACAAGCACACGCAAGAACTTCATAAAATCATTCGATTGAGCTAACGAATTTCGACCCTCAGTTGTGACGAACTGCTGGCTGCGCCAAGATCGAACCTGTCTAATGAGTCTGTCGAAGAGCGCTGTCATGCAGTGGACATCGTGAGCGGTGTGCGTGTCAAAGACCACAGTCAACCGGTCGACGTCTGCGCTCGAGAAGACGTCGCCCTGAAGCACAGGCACTGCGTGCAGCACCCGATCGAACAATTGGCCGGCATGCTTCGCAGGCAGCTCGTTCAGTCGGTGTATTAGCGCTGCGTCGTGTGCCGGCGCCATTCTAATGATTATGAAGGCCTCGTTTGAAGGCACTGCACTCTGTTGCAACACTGGCGGTGCTGCACACGCACGCACAAACACAGGCGCACACACATGCGGTTTCAGAAGAGGGAGAGCGAGCGTCTCTGTGTTTGTTTGTGACTGGACAACAGAACAGAATATACTAATTTCTTCAATAAAAATTCAATTGTTACAGTGAATGAATCGAACCACCAAGGGCCGAACGAAAATGGTAAGTCACAATGCGGTAATAAAAGAAACTGCTAGAAAAAGAAAGCACTTTTATTCTTCTGACCATCAAGCACGTTGGACGTATCGCTTTTTTCTGTTAATGAATGTATTTTTTAACCAAAAATATATTGAGTCACATGTTGTGCGTTCACAGAATATGTAAAACCACAGGTTACCCCGATTAAAAATGAACAAATAAGAACACAAAAACCAGAATAAAACAATGGCATGGTTAAAAAAACTTTCGAACAAAATGAATCTAATAATAGTAATTATCGATCATAAAATTTAAAGAAAACAAAAACAGTTATGCATCAACAAATAAATCTTTGAATTATGAGACAAACACAAAATTCGTGGCGATTCTGCAAATAACATTCCAGCCTATCACAGCGCACAAGTTACAGATATCAACCGATTCGCCTAAAATCATTGAGAAAATAACCAATTTGCAAACGTTTCGGCTGTTAAAAAGCACGGAGCTGAACGGATAAGTGCACGACAAACGCTCTTGCCTCATCTACAGTATGTTTGTTTAAATCTGCCACTTAACTCGCACAATACAGAGAACAAAATCGGAACTGCAAGAAAACACATTTAGCCACAAATGGGGTGTTTGATTTCAACAAAAATTAAACCCGATAGATTCGCTGTGCTTGTAGTTTAAAATTTCTAATTCTCTGTATTCTGCGAAAAAAATGACAAATTAAAACAAATATAATTTACCTAGAATTTGTATCAACTCAATGGTTATCGGTGGGGGTATTTACCCGAAAGTCGATGCAAAAAAATTGCAAGTCAAAAGATGTGGAACATTCCCTAGAAAATACAAAAAAATGGAACAAACGTTCGAAAACTCAAGTAGACGACATGGAATGAGCAACAGCAAAAAGGATACAGAGAAGGAAATTTTTTGCGAAAAAAAACCAAAACAAGGAAACAAAGTATAATTGATAAACTACCTAACATGAGAAAAAAAACAACAAAAAATACCATTCAATAACCGCACAACAACTTTTCAGCACTAAAATCAACAGAAACATCGCAAAAATTCAATCATAAATCTGCTCACTTCACGCTAACACAGACACCGAGAGCGGTTAGCTTATCTTTCAGCTGCTTGTTCGTAGCGAACTCTTTATTGAGCTGTTTCTCACGCTCTTGCAAACGTTGTTTTAACTGAAACCGGATTTTGTGACAGCTTTTCCTTTTCACGTTCATCAAGTAAAATCACTGGAACTACCACACACTCACAGTATTCAATTCCTCGTGTAGAGACACCTCTCCATTTGATTCCTGAAAAAACAGCAATATCGATATTTTGGTGTCACCATTGTCTGAAGGTAGAATAAAAAAGGTTAGGTAGAGCGTGGTTAAACGGTGCTGTGCGTCGTTGGCGTGCTTCGTGAAACCCATGAAAATTCAAAATCAAGAAATGTCCATCGCCAAAACAAACCATAAATAGAAGTTGTACAGAGCGAATAGCAGCGGCTGAGTTGGTGCTGTTGTGTCAAGCAACAAGACAAAAGCATATTCTAGCATAAAACGAGCATCGAACAACGGTTCAACGAAGACTATTTTTTATTGACTTATCATTGAAATCACTGGTGTCTGGCAGGTTCGGCGGCCTAGAAAAAGCGAATCATGCAAAAAAGACGTTAGAGGCCTGCACCGTCATTCAAGTATTGTGCATTTATTCAAACGTGTCCGGACTAAAATGACGTCATTTGCTTCAAAAACGCCCGTTTGTCAAAAGTACAGGCACTAAAATTTCAGTTTGGTGTGACTGATTCGACGTTGGTGTGACTGATTCGACGTTCACCATTTGTTTACGGGAAGCAATCGGCTAAACGGAAAGTCTGGTTTGCTGTGAACGACCAGCGCATGTTTTGCGCCACATGACGTCATTTCAGTGGGACACGTTTAAAAAAGGTCATATTAATAAGTGCCAAATTACACGCCGTTTGCGTTGTTTTTTAATAGCCCGCGTTCCGTTTTGGACTGGCTCAATTTGAGCTGGATCAGTGATCTCTAGCACCTTCGAACACCGTGTACCTCATGCAATCACCGTTTTCTGCCGAATCATGGCAACAAATCCACCACCACCATTTCGTATTAGACGTTAGTGGATGCGCGGTTACATCCATGAATGACTGGTGCTCGTGCATTGTGTTGCACAGCCATTTCACAATCAGCTGCTCAACGGCAACAAGTGCACGTGACGACGTACTTTGTACAGTTTCAGCTGTTCCCTCAGCTGTGCGACCGAGTCCTGTTCGTGGCGCAGTGCGTCCTGGCCGACTTTCAGCATGCCACGCAGCTTGACCGCCTGTGCAGACAGATCGCGCCCGGTCGAGCGCTCCGTCTCGAGTGCCCGCTGCAGCACCACGATTTGCTGCAACAGAAAACAGCGGTGCGCTCAAATGGAGGCAACATGTGAACGAGCTGCTTTGAGGCACTACGCACGGACGTCCCGCTTTGGAGACACTGCACATTGCTATGACACCGTAATGTTGATGCGCAGTCACAAATAAACACACACGCTGTCGCGTGCGCTGCTGTTATATTGCTGTTACACGTGCCTGTGTGTTTGCGACTGTTTGCCGTGTGACCAGTTGCACTGTCTTTTGATCAGGACTTTACCACCTTCATGGTGCAGCCAACCGACACATGAAATTCTGTGTTAATGCCCCTCCCAATCCCGAAAGCAATTATTTCGCAATGCACACTTGCCTCACGTAGCGTGTCTCGTTCTCGCTCCTCCACTGCCAGTTTCTGCTGCAGTTCGGCCAATTGACTGCGCACCTAAAAACGCAACGTTTGATTTCTTTGATCAATAAGATCACATGACACTTGAGTCACATGACAGGCAACATCACTGAAATCATAGATAATTAGGCACAAGTAACGCTCATTTTTTTCCTCAACAGAGTAGTTTGGAACAAAATGCGGTATATTATTGCCGGATTGTAAAAACACATACTGTATAACGAAAATATCAATAACGGGATGTGATTGGTGCAGTCGAACACATAAAACTTGCAATTCCAGGTGGCTGGTTGGCTGCACAGCACATGGGCAACAAAAATGCATCACAATGCTGCAGCAGATAATTAGCGCATTACACAGAATTGTGTGGTCGACTGCAATAATAATGCACACGAGCGAGCAAAACCGAGCGGCAATTCAAACCTGAACAGAACATCACTACTACGCAAGAACAACAACAACAACAACTGCATGCTCGCAAACAGCGCGTTCCATCACTTAGAGCTATATCATCTTCAATCTTACAGTCAACAAAGCTCACCTCAGCAACACCCAACATTGTCTGAAGGAAAGGCAATGCCGACGCTTTACAGGCACCGATGGTAAAGTCACATTTGGTTCACCATCTTTTCAGTGATCACAGTGAGACAAGCGAATGAAACCACAAACGAAGACGTCGAAACGTACCAACTCATTCATAGTTGTCTCGTAACGTTGGATGTCTTGTTTCAGTGCCTTGTTTTCAGCGACGATCGCTGCGTTGTCCACCTGCAACATACGATACACAGCTTCGTTACGCATCACCTCAGTCACACTCGCCCACATGCAACCAAGCTCAACGTACAGTGACCGTGGTGTGCGTGTGCGTGTGCTCACGTCGGACAATCACCTCTAGCTCGCGTAGCCATTCACGGTAAACCTGAACATATACAAGGGCAACTGTGCAAAATTGAAAGCAAATTCCACGACCACACGCCATTCATTCACAGGTCCCTTTTGAATTGAGCTCACTGATTAATGGTGCTGTCCAACTCGATACAGCCAATCAGCAAGCCAGGTTCAAACGTCCAGAATGCACAAACCACATTTGCGAGTGTAACCAAGCACAGGCCAGTTTCATTTGAATTCAATAACAGCCCAATTCGCACCTCTGGTTCAGCGTCGGCAGAGGGCACTTCGGGCGCCTGGTCAGTCATTTGCGGCGCCATTATGCTGAGAATCGACGACATCTCCTTTTGCATATCGCTCAATTTTTTTTCGTATTCACGCTGCAAAAACATAACCTGTAAAAATCACCTTTTCAGTGATTACTGATCACTAACACCACACGGTACTGTCACCCACCTTAATTTGAGCCACATCATCGTTCGTACTGTTGTTGGTGGCGGCTCGATTCTGAAAAATAATCGTTTCTGAAAAACACTGAAAGTTCAATCGATTCGTTGAAAGCACCAAAGCAGAGTACAATCGAACATTTTTCGCGGCATTCAGCTGAACACAGAGCGCATCGTACTTGGACTGCCACATCGAGTCCTGCTCGCGTGCGCGCCACTCCAACGCGTTCAAATCGGACACCTGACCCACAAAGAGACAATTGAAACGAATGAGCGACGTGCAGTGTGCAGGTGCACCACGGACAATGGACACACACTGGTACAGTTGTTGTCTAGTTCTGCGACTCAACCTCAAAACGCAGTGAAAAGCATTCAGCTGTATGCGTGACGCGGCAACGGAGTGATCCAGTCGTACGTTAGTATTTCAGGAACTCAGTTCACTTCGATAGTTTTAATTGGCCGCGTCATTCGTGAAAGTGATTCCATGCGTGCATTGAGTCGTAGCACCCCAAAAAGATAATTCCCATACCGTCCACCCGGACAGAACACACGAACACGCGTACCAGACTGGCTAAGGCGCTTTGGCATGCGGTTAGTTCGGCTTGAAGTTGCTCGTTCTGCTCAGTCTTATCACTCAACAACTTTGAATCGTCGCTTTTTGTGGCAGTTCCACTCTGAAACGCGTTATTGTTTTTTTTAAAAATCAAAATCCCAAATACCACCGGTTTCTGTGTGAGCGTCAAAATCTGCCCGTGAAAAACACCCGTCACCACCGACAGGGCCCAACTACCAACAACCCAATACAAGCAGTGGCTCCTCAACCAAACTTGCCAAACAGCCAAAACGCAGCGCGGCAACTTGCCTTTTCCGGTGTTATATTCAGCGGCGGCGTTCTCGTGATGATTTCTTTCAATTGTGACCACCACTTGGACGTTGTCTGAATGTTGGGTGATTTTTTTTAAAACTGAATGATTCAATCAATTGATCGCGCAACTAAATCGAAGGAATCAAGTAAACTTGGCTTAAACTTAAATTTTTTTCAGTGATGATAGCACCAAAAAACCAACCGGGTCGTCATCGTCGTCAGTGCCAGTGGGCCATTTAGCGCTGGGGAACACGATCGACAGAAGCGAAATGAAGCTGGCACGTTGCTCGCATAGCAACTTTTTGTATCGGTTCTAAAAAAATGTCAAAACTAAAAAATTGCACCAGTTGAATGAAAACTAACTGCTCACATCGAAAAGCTGGATTGCGTGAGCGAATGTGGGAACAAGCAACCAAGAAGCAACAACCTCAGTGTCGGCGACCAACTGGCTGCTGGTGCTTTCGACCTCCTTCACCGACTCAACCACTTTGTAGTTCTTGCTTCTGAGTTCCTGAAAATTACAACAGATGTTTCCGCTCTGGCCCACGAAATGTTGTAAACGCTTGAAGCAGCTCTGCTTAGCTTGAAAACACTACACACTAGCATAAGTGCACAACACAAAATTACCTACGGTTGAAAAACATGAAAGAGGTAGCAAGTCTGTTCGTTCATTCCTTAATTTGCGCCTTTCAACAACCGATCGAACCAACTGAACGAACCGCAGCTGTTGAGTGTCGTGGTGTTAAAAATTATAAACTTTTGAAAATTAAGCAGTGAAATCAAAGAGAAAAGTAGAAAAATCTCTCAGACAAGATGGACAGACCAACAAAATGGGACACAAGAATGACAGAACGAAAGAAAAAGACAATTTAAGAAAAACTAGCAGGCAGATTGCAAAGAAGCTTGACACGCACAAAAAACCAACACAAACTAAACGGTTAGAGCGCTTACATCATTCTTTGAGCGTAATGTCTCGATCTGAGAGCGCAATTTTGTCAGCTCAATCGGGGAGCACTGAAAATTTCCGTGCTTCACTCCGTTAACAACCATTCCCACGTTGTCCTCACAATTTTAGTCAAATCATTACCGTCGAAGTTGACTGAGGTGAGGGTGATTGCTGGTGAGCATTGTTGATCACATACGACAAACTGTGTTCCACTGCCTTCAATGCATCCGCACAAACCTGCACCAAGCACAACAAAATGAACGAACTAACTTAGCCGAAACCAGAAGTACACCAGTTTTGCACAGTAAAAAACGAGATTCAGACATGGCTGATCGCACCTCATTCGTAGAATTTTCGGTAATTTTCGGCAGCGTTGGAACATTCGTTGAAGAGCCAACCGCTCGTGTGCTAAGCACATTTCGGACTGAGTCAACGTGCGCAGCCACCATGCAATTAAATTGAACCTAGAGAGAACAAGGCAGCGTGTGATAGGTGTTAGTGGAGTAAAAGAACACCGCGGCACAAGAGCAGTGGCTTTGTTGCTGTCGTGCAAATGAACAAACGGTTGCTTGCTTGGTGGTGTTTAATTGAACGGACAAATTTTGAAGTTGCGACGAAGCCACAATATCAACACACGCTCAGACAAGTCAAGTCATGAAACTTAAGTACAAGAACATTTGTTTCATAAAAAGCACAGAGTAAACTTTTTCGAACTCTCGAAGCACATTGGATGGAATTGTTGTGCAACAGCTGCGGTTCATGAACAGAACTACTGATGGACAGAGGAAACTGATTTTTGTTTCTGGTTTCCATCTTCATGTTCAGCTTGTGAACATAAATGACAAGACAAAGTGAATAGTATCAACTAGCCAACCGTTGGTGACAGTAACGAGACGTTACGAATGAAAACTAAAAAAAGAAACAAGTTGAAATGAAAAAAAGGCGTTGTCGTGTCACCTCGGTTTCGCGCACGACCGACTGACTCTGGCGTTCCGCCTCGCGCACTGCGTCAACCGCCTTGAAATTACGCTCGCGCAGTTCCTGGAACAGCTTTTTTGCAACTGTTTTTGCTTTTTGAAACCTTAAATAAGCCGTTCAAAACTTTTCGCCAATAATCATTCAAACCCACACTCCGAAATTACAATAACGCCGAAAAAACATTGGACCAGGCCTGGTACAAAGCCGTTTTTATCTTAATATTGCCAGGAAAAACCGCTTTTTTCTTTTTAATATTAAAGAATGAATTTCTCAAATGCCACATTGATCGTGGAAACCCGTGATAACAATAAGACACCCGCAGAAACTACCTTCAAGTGTGGAACTAGGGGACACGGTGGAAGAGGGTGAACATTACTTGTTTTCTTGGCGTTTCGAGAAGAAAATCGACTTTAAAACCGTTTTATTTCAAAAAATTTCCAAAAAATTTTAAGGTAAAAACGGGCTCTTTTCATTTTTTTGCAAAAAACAAAAACACAACCTTTTTTGAAAAAAAACGGTTTTATTTACCACGCCAACCCCACCTTGGACACAGTAAAAAAATACAAAAGAAAACATGAAAGCCCGACAAACTTGATTTTTGCGTTTCAATTCATCCAACTCTGATTTGAGCTGCTCAATCTGCTCATCCTTTTCGCTGGAGTTGTCAGTAGTCTCAACCACGACCACTTCTCGTTCCACCTAAACATGCAACATTGTCAGACACGTCTTTCAAAACCAAGAACCATTCAATCTCGAACTTCACAGTTGCCGTTTTTTAATTTCACTGGTGAATCAATCACTAAAACGAGCACCAACCACGTTTTCCGTCGACAAGCACTGCGCCTTCAAATCTTGCACCTCCTTTTCTAGATCGATCGCACGTTTTTCGAATGTCCTGAAAACAAACACAACAAACTTGAGTGCATTCAATTGCACAACTCAAAATCTACTCCACTGATGAGTAGTTATTTTAAAATTGAATTTTCAACCCCCATAAAACAAAAAGGTGCGAAACCCCCCATAAAAGACTGCTTATCTCCAGCCCACAGTTTACCAAAACATGTGCAAAATTGCAAACGGAAGCAGCATCTCTAAACACACCCCTATCCATCCATCCACCCATCTGATTATGCACTTGCAACCGAGCAGTACACACCACTGCTGCCTACTACAAAACGCATCGTGGGCGGCTGTTTGAATAATAAAAGTGACGTCTCTCTTTCTCTGTGTCCCTGTGTGTGTACAGGCTGCGCACAATTGTTTTGTGATACGTGTGCACCAACACCAAAGAATAGTAGTTGGTAGGTGTGCAGGACGTATATAGGCGATCATGACACACACACACACGCACTGCACATGCAGATGCAGCCAATCAGCAACAAAACACCCTGCACAGCATCGCCTGTCTCGTCTCACCGTGTGTCTCTGCTCTCACAAAATATGAAAAAAAATGCTTGTAGCAACCCAAAACCGATTCGCTACGGAATAGAACACTTTCACCAATATGAACAGACAGGCAGTTTTTTTTTCAAACGGAAAAACAGTTGCACAGCAATGAATGAACACCGTTGGTGTTGTTAACTGAGATATGGGCACGCTGAAGAAGACAAGACAAGACACAGATGATTGACAGACTGCAATCAAACACGCAGTCTCAGACGGTCACAAAAAGAACAAAAAACCGACACAGTCTTAACTTCAGAACAGTTGACTAACAAAAGACACCCGATAAAAACCAAGTACAATCATACAAACATGCAAAAAGCGCAAAACCAACTGCAATGCGTCCAATCGCTGTTTGTCTGCCTGAATGCGTGCGGTCAACTGGTGCAGCTGGCTCTGCAGCTCGCCCACTGATTTATTCGAACTGGCGCCTTTCGTTTTCAGGGTCTCATTTTCGGCGGCCAGCGCTGCCAGCTCGGACTTCAACGACGACTCCGTTTCTTGGAGCGACGCTTTGCTGAAAATATTGCTCCGATGAGAGATTTCCAGGTTTAAAATCACTTTAAATTATTACGTCCCATTCTTGCACAGGGATTGGTTGAATCAAGCTCACTAACAACACACAAAAAACGCAATCACTCAATCTACTAGAATAAAAATGATGTTCTTCAGTGTTTTGATCACCACCTCTTGACAGTGGTCTCGAGCTGTGTGCGTGTCTGTGTCAACGACTCCTGCTCAGCTAGCAGTTTCGCTTGCAGTTCCGTCAATTGGCTCTTCAAATCGGCCGTTTCTTGCAGGCAGTGTTGTTTCGTTTGCTCGCATTTTCCGTGCTCCATGCTGCACAATGTAATGTTCATGATAACAACAAATATTAAAAAAAAACAAATTGGAAATTGTAGATGGACGTCAAACACTAGCAGAAATATAAAATGAACCAACTTTCAATACAAGCTGCAAAAATCTGAAAAAGCCAGCGTTTGCACACGAAATCAAAAGCCGTCACGAACGCACATCAACGATTTGTAGCGACTGTCAGTGTCATCGAGTTGCTTGCCGAGTTTGTCAATCTGCATCTGCAGCTCGTCCACGACTGCGCCGATCTGTTTCTCCCCAGAAGACGACTGCGTCAACAGCTCCGTCGTCCTCGCGTTCTCCAGTCGCAGTGTTTCCACCTCTGTTTCTAATTCAGCACATCTGCAATTCAAATACCTTTTGTTGTTTTATTTCTTTTCATTTTCTGTTTGGTTTTTGTTATTTTGTTGTTGTTATATGTTCTGCGATCTTAAGCATCAAGCAAATGCACAAGGACACAGGTTCCGATCCAGCAAGCTGGGTGGGTACACAGCCAGAGAGAAGTTGAAGTTGTAGTTGAAGGAGCTCCCTTGATTTTAGAAAACCGAAGGTACACCCCCACCCACCCATCTTATGGCAAACCCTGCAGCGGAATCAGCGAACCGGCACTAAACCCACAAACGTTACCTATTCGCTTGCATCTCAGCGTCTTTCAACGACTGACGCAGCGCGTTCATCTCAGCGGTGACTTTATTGATTCTGGCGTTTGACTCGTGCAACTGACGGTCTACATCGTCCTTAGCAGACTCGGCCGTTTGCAGTTTGCTCTTAACAGCAGCCATCTGCTGTTTGGTGGTCTCCAGCTCGTTGGTGACATTCTGAAAACACAACACAGTGTTGTTTCAGTTCCGACTGAGCATACGGTGCAGTATGGTGCATATGGTGTCACCGTCGGGGGGGAGGGAGGGGGGGGGGACGACGGTCGCCGCTCAATGGCGTTCTGACGGTTCTCGGGTAGCGGCAAAAACACCGCCAAAAATCCCACACAGAAAAAGGGGGGGGCGTTTGCTTGATGCGGGACAATTTCTGCAAACCTTCGTGTGGCGGCAAACGCACCTTCTGCCAAAGTGTCCTACGACGGGCATGGTTTTGACGAAGATCAGATTGTTGTTGTTTGTTGATCAGATCAGATCAACAACAACAACAACGGAGATCAGATAGAACTGTGAAAATGACGCACCGTGATTGCGTTGTGATCGACATGACCGTTGTGCATCGGCTCAACGTTGCCGTTGATCGTTGGTGACTGCGACAGTGAGGCGTCGCTCTTCAGCTGCTCATGAGAGGCCTGCAGCGCGTGCGCAGCCTGCATTGCAACACTGTCCCGTGCAACCTTGCTCATTGCAACACTGCCCCGTGCAACCTTGCACATTGCAACACTGCCCCGTGCAACCTGGCACATTGCAACACTGCCCCGTGCAACCTTGCACATTGCAACACTGCCCCGTGCAACCTTGCACATTGCAACACTCCGTGCAACCTTGCACATTGCAACACTGCCCCGTGCAACCTGGCACATTGAACCCATGCGCCGTGCAACCTTGCACATTGCTACACCCCGTGCAACCTTGCACATTGCAACACTCCGTGCAACCTTGCACATTGCAACACTGCCCCGTGCAACCTTGCACATTGCAACACTGCCCCGTGCAACCTTGCACATTGCAACACTGCCCCGTGCAACCTTGCACATTGCAACACTGCCCCGTGCAACCTTGCACATTGCAACACTGCCCCGTGCAACCTTGCACATTGCAACACTGCCCCGTGCAACCTTGCACATTGCAACACTCCGTGCAACCTTGCACATTGCAACACGACTCCGTGCAACCTTGCACATTGCAACACTGCCCCGTGCAACCTTGCACATTGCAACACTGCCCCGTGCAACCTTGCACATTGCAACACTGCCCCGTGCAACCTTGCACATTGCAACACTGCCCCGTGCAACCTTGCACATTGCAACACTGCCCCGTGCAACCTTGCACATTGCAACACTGCCCCGTGCAACCTTGCACATTGCAACACTGCCCCGTGCAACCTTGCACATTGCAACACTCCGTGCAACCTTGCACATTGCAACACTGCCCCGTGCAACCTTGCACATTGCAACACTGCCCCGTGCAACCTTGCACATTGCAACACTCCGTGCAACCTTGCACATTGCAACACTGCCCCGTGCAACCTTGCACATTGCAACACTGCCCCGTGCAACCTGGCACATTGCAACACTCCGTGCAACCTTGCACATTGCAACACTGCCCCGTGCAACCTTGCACATTGCAACACTGCCCCGTGCAACCTTGCACATTGCAACACTGCCCCGTGCAACCTTGCACATTGCAACACTGCCCCGTGCAACCTTGCACATTGCAACACTGCCCCGTGCAACCTGGCACATTGCAACACTGCCCCGTGCAACCTTGCACATTGCAACACTGCCCCGTGCAACCTTGCACATTGCAACACTGCCCCGTGCAACCTTGCACATTGCAACACTGCCCCGTGCAACCTTGCACACTGCAAACACTTGCACACTCCGTGCAACCTGGCACATTGCAACACTGCCCCGTGCAACCTTGCACATTGCAACACTGCCCCGTGCAACCTTGCACATTGCAACACTGCCCCGTGCAACCTTGCACATTGCAACACTGCCCCGTGCAACCTTGCACATAGCAACACGTGCACACTCCCCGTGCAACCTTGCAAATTGCTACACTCCGATCATCCTTGCACATTGCAACACTCCGTGCAACCTTGCACATTGCAACACTCCGTGCAACCTTGCACATTGCAACACTCCGTGCAACCTTGCACATTGCAACACTGCCCCGTGCAACCTTGCACATTGCAACACTCCGTGCAACCTTGCACATTGCAACACTGCCCCGTGCAACCTGGCACATTGCAACACTGCCCCGTGCAACCTTGCACATTGCAACACTGCCCCGTGCAACCTTGCACATTGCAACACTGCCCCGTGCAACACAGTGCGTCATTACCTTCTCCAACTTTTCGTACTCCTCCATGACACGCGAGAACTCGTTTTTCGACGACAACAACGCGCCGTCCTTTCGTGCCAACTCCTCCTGTAGACGTGCGATCTCAGAGTCCTTGGCGGACAATTTGGAAGACATCGAGTCAAACTCGGTCTTGCTTGCCGACGTTTGTTTCTGCAAAAATCACCCTGATGTTGGTGTTCAACGTTTGACAGTGTGCATCGCACAGAATGGAGGGGTTGTAATCCATGCCTTAATCATCCATTTTTTTATGGGTCTCCGTATTCGGTCCACACAGTTTTATCGGAGTTTACTGTCCTTCGTAAAATAAAATGCATGAATAGACATCGAAAGCCACCGATGAGCAGCACAAATGTGACGCCTTCAACCGTGCTGCTCAGCCACTCATATCAGCATCGTTCTAGCCTCGATCGCAGCCCACCCCCACGCACCTCGCTCTGTTCCCGTTGTCGCTCGTAGTCGCGCACACGACCGCTCAGCTGTTTCAGCGTTTCGTCGCGCTGATGCAGCTGCTGCTCGCGACTGGCCGCCTCCGCTTTGCAGCGAGCGATTTCGTCGCGCAGTCGTGTCACCGTCTCTTTCAGTTCCAGATAGTCCTGCATTGATAACAACAAAGGAATAACGATCGATATGCAAATTTCGTGAAAATAGGCCGATTGTGGATCGCGGTAGTTGTGCTGATCGGTTGCTAAAGGCAGCATTGCACCTGCGGCGGCGTCTGCTGCTGCTGCGCCTGTGCGCGGTTGTAGGCGTCCCTCATGGCGTTTGCGTCCTGGGTGCTCAACTGCAACTGGCTCGTCAACTGGTGCACTTGTTTCTCCTTGGCCACCAACGTGTTCTTCAGCTGTGTCACCTGTTCGTACATCTGTCGATGCATCTCCTTGGCCGTTTTACGCTCGCTCTCCATCGTCGCGCTGCAAAGTCAGCGAATAACAATGAATTCCGAATGCGCTACACTAAACCTACCAGCGCTGCGGTGTGTTGGATGGAGCTTGGCCAGATTTGTGTCAATATGTGCCCCATAGACAGGTGTTGCCTGAGCACACCGGCGCACACAAGTATGTGGCGTGCACCAGCCCACCAGACAGACGTACCGTGTCTGATTGAGTTCATGTAAAGCCGACTGCAATGTGCCCGAATCATGTGCCAGAGCGGTGTTTCGTTGCTCCAAATCGGTCTCCAGCTGGTGCACCCGTTGATGCAACGTGCTGATCTGCAAACATTTCAGACATACACACAAACAAAACGAATAGATAATCCATGTGAATCTCAATTAAATTTTTGTGCCAAAATTTCATTTTTTTGCAACTTCACGTCAAAGAGCGCACCTGACTGGCATGCTCCTGTTTGAACAGCACACACTCCACAATCGCGTTCTTCTCCTTGTCGGTGAGAGACGATCGTGACAGGGCATCCAAAATGTTGTCGCTCGAAGACGCTGAAAAGTTATTTTGTTTTTAGTTAAACGCTGAAAACGTCAAGACGTTGAAATAAACCACTTCCACACCTGGGTGTACGCTATTTGTTTAGAGTTGTTCATATGGTCCCTGAATTTTCAAAGAGAATCGTCGTGAATTTGCCTATGCCTGCTCCTTGAAAATCGAGTGGCAAGCGTTCTCGCTTGTTTGGAAAGGCGTTCGCCATCAGCGTTTCAAACGCAACAGCAACAGCCGATCACTTCCATCTTCACTGTTCACCAACTACAACCCTTGCGAGCACCGCACGTACGTGCACTGCTGTGCGACGCCTGGGAAGCCAACTGCACCGCCTCTTCAGCAACGACCACCACACGCTCAACCACCGGCTCGGCACGCGCTTGTTTCTTCTTGTGTTTCTTTTTCGACGGTTGCGCTGATTGGTCCGGTTTCGCGTGTGCGTCTGCCGCCGGTTCGTTTGCGACGGTGGAGGCGACCGTTTGTGTCACTGGTTGCTGTTGCTCGTGGCCGCTCGGTGTGCTGCCGCATGCTGCAAATCGTGTGTACTTGTACGAAAAGGGCACGTTGCCGAACATGGCGCTGCTCGTGTTGCCACGGCTGTCTCAGTTGTTGTGTTGTGCGCTCGGTTTCAGTGCTACCATGAGTGCACACTTTGTCCGATGCTGTTCGCAGCTTATTCCTGAATCGTATTCCATGCTAGTTTATGAAACCCGAGACACCCGTTGAGGATCGAAACGTTCACACATGTTATTCAGTCGTGTTTTTTTCACAAAAACCAACCACACGCCACACATTTGTCGATGCGAGAGCATTCAAATGTAATGTTTCGCACGAGGCGAATAAAAAAAGTAGTGCTGTCGAAAAGAAAAACCCCGCCAAAAATGTACAGTGCATTGTAACTTCATCGTGTGCAAAACCCAGTCATACACACTTTGGCAGCAAGTAAACGCAATTCGAAACAGACAACGAGAAGAACGCAACAGCTTTGCAAAAAACGTGATGCTGCAACACCAGAAAAAAGTTCAGCAACAACACATTTCCAGGCAGTCGAGTCAGTATTATTGAACACTGCTCAGCAGCAGCACTTAGTCATAAAAACATTCAGCCCACCTCAAAACGTGTGCGCACGCAAACAAGCAATATTTTCTGCTCAAAACTTCCAGATCTGCAGATTGGGCCCCATTTTTTCACAACGTTAATGTTTCATTGCATGCGAACTGCGTAACCTCTTGGAACAGTACTTGACTGACGTGAACGTGAACAAAGTTTGTCACATTTGTAACGGTATGACGCACCGTTTCACGTAAAAACTCGCGGTTAATACACAAGTAAGGCGACAATGTATTGGCACGTCCCAGCAACCCGATCTTACTCCATCCAACTGCTGTGCCTGATCATCGCATCATGGACGGTTCAAAATGCAAGAAACTGTGGATGCTCCAAGTGACGTTGGAAAACAGAAATTTCACTGATAAAAACCGTAACATTTTACGCTATGGGATGCAAACGATCCGATAACAAAAGCATGATTAGTTTTTGTTCAAAATTTTACGTTTCTGCACGCCTAACACCCGAACGACATATATTCATCAACTACGTTCAAATTTTAACTATCACCAGACACGAAAAAAGCTGCAGCGTCGTTTTGTTGCCCTTTCCGCTGTCTAGCAATTATCACACAGCTCACGTCTTTGAATGAATCGAAATGTTTTATGCAGCCGCAAACCCATCTATTCACTGCACATGTTGTGGACACACGCGCACGCACAAGTTTACTTAACTGAACTAAACACGTCTGAGCAGGAATATGAAATGCAATAAAAACGTCGCATCGGATTGCAGTATGTGAAGAAAAAATCGTTTCTGTTTATTCACAAACACCCTGGTTACCGCTAGTTGTTGTTGGTAAAACGAATATTTCCTTCAAGTTTTATGGATGAAAAATTGCAATTCAACACCTGAACACAATGCTTCCTTTTTGGGGAGTTTTGTGTTGAAAGTCACCATTGCTGGCCGATTGTTTACAATGATGATTGCAAAAGAGCTTTGTTACAAAGAACGCAAAAGCAACGCTCCGCTCCACACTTTTTTCACGCTGGTTTCGGAATGATATGTTGAGGCATTGGGTGGCTGTGTTGCTAAACCAGCAGACAGCTTGCAAAAGTTCCAACAGCCCCGTAAAAATCGCGAAACCGAAAGCGCACCACCAGCAGCAGCATCGAGCAGCGCGTCCAGCTGCGAGTGCTGCTGTTCGACGGTGGTTGTGTCGTCGGCGACCTCCTGCGAGCTGGCTCGCTCGTACGAGCACGGGTCCTGCGGGTGTTGCTGTAAGTCGTCGTGTGCTGTGCGCACGGCACGGCCGCCCGTCGACGACGTCGAGTCGCGTGCGTCGAGCGTCTGCGACGTGCGCCGTTTGCGTCGGCCGCCTGCACGCGCATGCTCAGCGTCTTGCTCGAGCACGTCCTCCTCCACACGGTGGTCGTCCTCGTGCTCTTGCGCCTGCTGTTCGGCGTTCACCTGCTTGATCGCAGCAGCGTTTTTCTCGATTTCCCGCTCGTCTGCGGCCGGAGAGGGCGCCTGAATGAAACCATTGGCGTTTTGAAATTTCTGATGTAACTAAAACTCTTTGCTGGATGCTTTGAAACAGCTCGACAATTTAGCAAGTTTCGTCAAACCACAAAATTGTGCCGAACAAGCTGGATACGCGAAACGCGAGCAACCTTGAGCGATCTCTCCTTCTTGTGATGATGACGTACAACACTCTTGTGATGTTTGCCCTCCTTTTTGCCGCCAGCAGATTTGTCGTGCAGAAACGAGGAAACCTTTGTGCCACCATAAACCTGCAAACGGTAACTTTGGAAGAAACACTGAGCTTGCAATCTGGCAGTGTCGCTTGCGTGGGGTGGGCGTGGGGGGACTTGCACATCTGAGTTTTCTGACAAAAATGTCGCATATGTCACCGTTACTGATACAACCCGTGCGTTTTTGCAGTCATACTCCAGATGTTCCGAGCAGGGTTTTTTGCAGGAAAATGTCGGTTTTTTGCAGAAATTTGCGTTTGCAGAAGAATTTTTTAGCAGATTTCTGCAAATTGCAGAAACAGATTTGCATGCAAACATTGGTTCTGCAACATTCATTTTGTGCTTGGCGATTGACTGAGGTTTCACATCAACATGGAAGAAATTTCAAATAGTTTTTTCGTCATAAAAAGTGTTTCGGCGGTTGCTGTAGCGCAATGATTGGCGTTTTGTTTTGCCGTCGTAAATAAAATCTGAGTATTTCGAATTCGAAAAGTAAAACAGAATCGACTGTAAAAACAATCCTAAAAACGATGTTTGGTCGCTGCACCACAAACTGTGTGAAGCCACCGAAATTCAGCCCTCCTTTCGGAACTTTTAGTCTTTTTAGACAGAAAAGTTTTGGCTGTGGCTCCAGACAGAATCCAAATATCAATTTAGAACGCCGGCTATCAACTACGAGTTGAATTTCGGTGACAAATCATGTATTTGTGCCGTGGGCAGCAAAAACCACATCCACACGTACCTCTTCAAACGAACGTTCTCTTGCTCCGTAAACCAGAAAACACGACAGCAGAAGAATGATAACAATCAAAGCCACGACGGCAACGAACAACGTCGCAAAATCCATGTTGCTTTCGCAGAGGAAAAATAAGAATTGAAGAAATTGAAATGTGATCTGACAAACAGTAGTTGTTTTTTTTGGTTTTCAGCAGCTTGTTATCTTTTTTTCGTTTTTTTCCAAGCAAAGCAAATACAAATTTGAATCACAATCACGGAATACGGAAAGAGAGCCTCATCAGACTCAGCTTCGCGCAGAGAACACAGACATTAAATAGCATGTCCAACACAACTGGCTGTTTGATGCATGCATTCTGTGCTAAAAATTAAATTTTGTCGAAATTTTGAACGAAAAACGCTAAATTTTGTTACAAAATAAAAATAATAAAAAAATAATAAAAAATAATTACAATGAAGAATGAAGAATGTCAGGCAGTACCGTGGGCCCAAAACAATTGTCGAAGGGGGAGGGTGTATGTAGAGATGTCAAGAAAAAAAAATTTCTATTTTTTTTCTTTAAAAAAAATTTTTTTTAATTTTTTTTAAATGAAAGTTGTTTAGAATTTTTTAGGGAGTCCGAATATTACCATCTGAGGAGCCACCGACTTACCATATGAGCCCCACTCATATGGGAGGAGGGTGAAAATTTCAGACTTGGTTTCGGCGACCCCATTTTCCCACCGACAACATCACGTCTCGTGTTTTGCCTCTCAATTCACCTCAAATAACACGGAAACAAGTTCAACAACAAACCGGTGTGATCATGCTGACGGCACGAGGCGAAACAGCAACGAGCAACCAACAGTTACGCTTGCAGTGGCAGACAGTGCAATTTCGACCTTTCGAGATCCTGAAAAACGATGCGTAAATGTGAGTTCTCTGCTTCTATCTCACCTTAGCGGCATCGTTTTTGTAGTCGTAGTTTTCTGATGTTTTACTAGGTAAGAACCAGGCATCATGTGCCGTAGCGCTTTCGTCACTGAATTGTGTTGTGTCTTTGTGTACCACAGCCAATTTGACGTACTGCCGTAATAAATTCCATTGATTGATCGGAATTTGTTGAACTAGCCTTTGCGACGCTCAAGTACTTCAATGCGCGAGTCGATCATCACTCACCAAGGCTGAAAACAGTCGATAAATCAATCCAGAATACCACCTGCAGCGTTGAAGACCAAGTGACAAGGTAAAGCCAAAGAAAATTTTTGTTGAACTTTCGAAAAATTATGCCAAAAACGGCATTTTCAGGCAGGGCACATTAAAGAAAAAAATTAAAAAATTTTTAATAAAAAAATGCTCTTTTTTACTTAAAAAAAAATTTTTGACCCTTACATCTCTAGGTGTATGGTGCCCCCCCATCCCCCCCGCCTAGGGTTAGGGGCTTTGAAAAAAAAAAATTTTTAATTTTTTTTTGTTTTTGTTTTTTAATTTGGATTTTTTTTTCAAACTTAAAAAAAATTGAAAAATTTTTCTTCTACTTTGCTCTGAAAATTCGATTTATGGCATAATTTTTTGAAAGTTCAAACCAAATTTTCTTCCCAACTTCTTTGTGTGCTTAGGTAAATGTCATTATTTGGTCATTTTGACCGACGTACTCCATGTTTTTCGATTTGGATGACTTCTAGAGTCAATTTTTAGCGTTGAAATGACTTAACTGAATTGAAATATCGTTTCAGAAATCGTTTTCTTGCAACTTAGAACATGTTTTTCAGTCGGTAGGCCATGAGATGAACATGATATCTTGTTGATTGGCGTATGTTATAGGTCTACAATGGAGTTGTGCGATATATTGTTAAGCAATTGGAGCGGAGATGTTGGTTAATACCACATCACACGACCGTTTTTCAGATACCCGATAACATGGCCACATGTTAAAACTTGCGTGCTGAGCTGAACTAACGTGTTAAACTTGCGTCTGTCAGTTGCCCGCAACGTGATCGCGAAATCATGGTACGTGTTTTCGATACGATGATTTGAAGAGTGGGCTCTCGCCATGTGGCAGATAGCATAGCTGGTTGAACCTGAAAGTAAGTGTCTTGGGGGGGGGGGGCGACCGGGTCGACAGGGGTTGCCGACTTAGCTACAGCAAACAGGAATTTTTGAACACAGTCTAATTTTGGTAATTTTCTAAAGAGGAACAACTAAGAACGGTTCAATATTCAAGTACACGTCGAAAATTGTCCTGTTTACTGTTGAAAATGCAACTTTCCCTCTATGAAATGGACATAATTTCAATAAAACAGGATTTTCGCTCTTATAGTTTTCCGGATCGTTCTGAAAATAGTCTAGATGAACTCAGCTCGACGAGACGCTTCGAACGAACCTAACTTGTAAAAAAATTTAAAAAATTTTTTTTTTAATTAAAAAAAATCCGGATTTTTTTTCCCTAACCCTACCCCCGCCCACGGTACTGATGTCAGGTTATCATATATTCAGCTTATATTATAAACTTCTGAGACGAAAATTCATGATTTTTGAGCAAAAATTCATGATTTTTAGATTGTCCGAGACAATTTTTTGAATTTTGGGGGTGTCAATTAGGGTTGTTGAACAAAAATGTTTTTTAAAGTGATTAAAAAAACAAAAATGCCGATTAAAAAATCGAAAAATTTTCTTTTAATATGCTCTGAAAACCTCAATTTTGGCACAATTTTTCGAAAGGTCAACAAAAATTTTTCTTTTGATATTACCTCGTGAAACCTTCAGCATAGGGTTGTTAAAAAAACAAAAATCGTTATTTTTGTTTTTTTTAAATTTTTTTTGAATTTCAAAAATCAAGTGCTAAATCAATCAGGGAGTTCGAAGAACCACATATGATATGCAAGCGCCTCCGGAATGACTCCCGTATGGCGGAACTTTGGAGATTTTGTTTTGGTGACCTCAATTACCCTTTTTCCAAACCGTTACCATGCCTCTTCTTGTGTTTTGGACCCCCAAAACGTCACTAATTGTCCCCAGCTAAAGTGAAGACAAACATACCGCCTTGAAATTCGATCAATTCTTCTGATGATGTCGCGAAGACACACGGCACGACCGCACGAAGCAGCAACCAGACCCAGACAACGTAGCACTTGCAAACGGAGCAGCTCGGACGCTCTGCGAAGCGAATCGTCACCTTATCTGCATCGGAAATGGTAAGCCAAGCTTTGGGACGTTCAAAAACTTCATCGCAGATGTTTGTCGAAGCTAAAATCAGTCAGTATTAAAAAAATAAATAAAATGGTCCAAGATTGACTGCTGACGGTTTTACGAGGTAATATCAAAGAAAATTTTTGTTGAACTTTCGAAAGATTGTGCCAAAATTGAGGTTTTCAGAGCATATTAGAGGAAAATTTTTTAAATAAAAAAAATCAGCGTTTTTGTTTTTTTAATCATTTTTCTTAAATCGATTTCTGTTTAAGAGACCGTCCGCAAACCGGTGGAACATTTTTGCCCCTGACGGAAAATCGATTTCGCTCAAATTTGGCATGGAGGTACCCTTAGGTCCAACTAAGAAAAAACCGGCCCGCTTTTGGAATGAGACCCTTGTGGTGTGGCGCTACAGGTCTCCAAAGTAGGGTATGTCGTCGAAAAACGTCATTTTTGGCGTTTTGACAAACAACGTCTTGTAACGCAACACAGAAACGTTATCGAACATTGATGTTAATATGAAAAATGTAGTATTTTGTAAGGGCTTTCATGTGCTGTATTTAGTTTTTAAAAAAACACAAACTTTTAATTCGGTATAAACAAAATGCGTAAAAAAATCGGTGTCGAAAAATTCCAAAAATTTCAGTTTTTGGCTTTTTTTGCCTCAGCGTTTAGCTGGCCCCAAAATGTCTCTTCGCTATCTTTTTCGCAATAAAAAACTGGTCTGGAAAACATTTCAACAAGATGCAAACCGTTTGCTCTTTTGAGGTTTTTTTTGTTGCAAGGTTGGTTGAAAATTTTTTATTTTTGCTAGTATGAGCTTTTATTGTTTTATTAAGTCAACCAAAAAAACGTTTTAACTACAGTAACTAGTACCATTTATACGTAGTTTTGCACACTCTTTCACGTGCTTTAATTTGTTTAAAAAAATACTAAACTGTATGTTTGGTGCAAACAAAAAATTTCTTCAAATCCCAGACTTTTGGTGTACCATGGAGAAGTTCATGGGCTCTGCAGTCACAGCGTTTTAACTTATCGTGTTTTTCTTTACACCATCATTTTCGCCGTAAAAAACTGGTCTAGAAAACAATTTAACAACATGCAAACCGTTTTCTCTTTTTAGTTTTTTCGTTACAAGGTTGGTTGAAAAGTTTTTATTTTTGCTAGTATGAGATTTTATTGTTTATTAAATCCACTTATAAAACGTTTTAACCAATGTTATCTATACCATTTATACGTAGTTTTGAACGATCTTTCACGTGCTTTAATTTGTTTTAGAAAATGTTAAACTGTATGTTTGGTGCAAACAAAAAATTTCTTCAAATACCAGACTTTTGGTGTACCATGGAGAAGTTCATGGGCTCTGCAGTCACAGCGTTTTAACTTATCGTGTTTTTCTTTACACCATCATTTTCGCCGTAAAAAACTGGTCTAGAAAACAATTTAACAACATGCAAACCGTTTTCTCTTTTTAGTTTTTTCGTTACAAGGTTGGTTGAAAAGTTTTTATTTTTGCTAGTATGAGATTTTATTGTTTATTAAATCCACTTATAAAACGTTTTAACCAATGTTATCTATACCATTTATACGTAGTTTTGAACGATCTTTCACGTGCTTTAATTTGTTTTAGAAAATGTTAAACTGTATGTTTGGTGCAAACAAAAAATTTCTTCAAATACCAGACTTTTGGTGTACCATGGAGAAGTTCATGAGCTCTGCAGTCACAGCGTTTTAACTTATCGTGTTTTTCTTTACACCATCATTTTCGCCGTAAAAAACTGGTCTAGAAAACAATTTAACAACATGCAAACCGTTTTCTCTTTTCGATTTTTTTGTTACAAGGTTGGTTGAAAAGTTTTTATTTTTGCTAGTATGAGTTTTATTGTTTATTAAATCCACTTATAAAACGTTTTAACCAATGTTATCTATACCATTTATACGTAGTTTCGAACGCTCTTTCACTTGCTTTAATTTGATTTAAGAAATATTAAACTGTATGTTTGGTGCAAACAAAAAAATTCTTCAAATACCAGACTTTTGGTGTACCATGGAGAAGTTCATGGACTCTGCAGTCACAACGTTTTAACTTATCGTGTTTTTCTTTACACCATCAAATACATCAAAATCAAATACACCAAAACCCCTACAAAATATGTTAAAATGGGGTTTTATAAATGGAATCTGTACGAAATATGCTATCAATTTTGATGTACTTTCTCGCAATTGTAAAAGTTTTTAAACTTAAATTTGGTGTTTAGTGCAGTACAAAAATACTTTAAAAGCCCAGGTGGATGTTTTGGATTACCAGTTTTTTCTTAACAACGCTTTAACTAACCGTTTTTTCTTTTAAATGTTTGAATGATTTTTTTCAAAAAACGTGATTGGTACCAAACCTGCTGTAATGACTGAACATAACAACTAGATTGCTGTGAAATTTGATAACAGAATTATTATATATTCCCCTAAGATTCACCACAAAAACATCGTTTGCTAGATAGATGACAAAGCGGTAAAAATCAAACCCGATAAAAAAATAAAAGCACATTGTGAATTGAAACACATCCTAAAAAGCCGTGACACGCTTGAAAATTTTGTGCACGTATCAGTGATCGACACCAGATGTGGAAAAAATCCGCTGGTTTCTCAACTGTACATAAGCACAGTTTAACCGTACTATTAGATCTTTCGATCACCTTCACTCAAAATCTTGCATCCATGAGCATAGCAAAGTCGTGTCAGAGCAACATGTAAGGTGAAAAACCCCCACTGCAACATTCGAAGAGACGTCACAGATACAATCTTAAATACAATTCTTTTCTCTGCTTGTACCAAACATATTATTTAAGTTTTTAAATAACTATAACCACGTGAAAGAATATTCAAAATTTACTACATTTATCTGCACAGATTCCAATTTTATAAGACACCATTAACTCATTCAATAATTGTTTTTGATAATATAGCCAAAAAAGAGTGAAGGAGCTTTTTCTCAGTAGCAATGCCAATAGCAGATGCTCCTACACTACAAGCAGTATTTCTAGACTACTTTATTACGTTGAAAATGACGGTGCCAAGAGCAATGCCCATAACTGACACTTTGTGACTACAGAGATCATAAACTGCTGGTACACCAGATGTGGAAAAAATCCGCTGGTTTCTCAACTGTACATAAGCACAGTTTAACCGTACTATTAGATCTTTCGATCACCTTCACTCAAAATCTTGCATCCATGAGCATAGCAAAGTCGTGTCAGAGCAACATGTAAGGTGAAAAACCCCCACTGCAACATTCGAAGAGACGTCACAGATACAATCTTAAATACAATTCTTTTCTCTGCTTGTACCAAACATATTATTTAAGTTTTTAAATAACTATAACCACGTGAAAGAATATTCAAAATTTACTACATTTATCTGCACAGATTCCAATTTTATAAGACACCATTAACTCATTCAATAATTGTTTTTGATAATATAGCCAAAAAAGAGTGAAGGAGCTTTTTCTCAGTAGCAATGCCAATAGCAGATGCTCCTACACTACAAGCAGTATTTCTAGACTACTTTATTACGTTGAAAATGACGGTGCCAAGAGCAATGCCCATAACTGACACTTTGTGACTACAGAGATCATAAACTGCTGGTACACCAAACCTGGGATTTGAAGGAATTTCTTGTTTGCACCAAGCATATAATTCAACTTTTGAAAAACTAATCCAACCACGTGAAAGAACATTCAAAATTAACTGTATTTGATACGCATTTCCATGCTAGAAAACGTTGTTTGATCACATTTTGTGGTGGTTTTTCGGTTATGATGGCAAAAATAGGAGAAGCAGAGTTTTCCCATTCGCAGTGCGAACAGCGGATGTTTCTTTTTTGACTATCAACAATGTTTCTAAACCAGTTTTTTACGGCGAAACAGATGGTGTAAAGAAAAATACGATAAGTTAAAACGTTGTGACTGCAGAGTCCATGAACTTCTCCATGGTACACCAAAAGTCTGGTATTTGAAGAAATTTTTTGTTTGCACCAAACATACAGTTTAATATTTTCTAAAACAAATTAAAGCACGTGAAAAATCGTTCAAAACTACGTATAAATGGTATAGATAACATTGGTTAAAACGTTTTATAAGTGGATTTAATAAACAATAAAATCTCATACTAGCAAAAATAAAAACTTTTCAACCAACCTTGTAACGAAAAAACTAAAAAGAGAAAACGGTTTGCATGTTGTTAAATTGTTTTCTAGACCAGTTTTTTACGGCGAAAATGATGGTGTAAAGAAAAACACGATAAGTTAAAACGCTGTGACTGCAGAGCCCATGAACTTCTCCATGGTACACCAAAAGTCTGGGATTTGAAGAAATTTTTTGTTTGCACCAAACATACAGTTTAGTATTTTTTAAAACAAATTAAAGCACGTGAAAGAGCGTGCAAAACTACGTATAAATGGTACTAGTTACTGTAGTTAAAACGTTTTTTTGGTTAACTTAATAAAACAATAAAAGCTCATACTAGCAAAAATAAAAAATTTTCAACCAACCTTGCAACAAAAAAACCTCAAAAGAGCAAACGGTTTGCATCTTGTTGAAATGTTTTCCAGACCAGTTTTTTATTGCGAAAAAGATAGCGAAGAGACATTTTGGGGCCAGCTAAACGCTGAGGCAAAAAAAGCCAAAAACTAAAATTTTTGGAATTTTTCGACACCGATTTTTTTACGCATTTTGTTTATACCAAATTAAAGGTTTGTGTTTTTTAAAAACTAAATACAGCACATGAAAGCCCTTGCAAAATACTACATTTTTCATATTAACATCAATGTTCGATAACGTTTCTGTGTTGCGTTACAAGACGTTGTTTGTCAAAACGCCAAAAATGACGTTTTTCGACGACATACCCTACTTTGGAGACTTGTAGCGCCACACCACAAGGGTCTCATTCCAAAAGCGGGCCGGTTTTTTCTTAGTTGGACCTAAGGGTACCTTCATACCAAATTTGAGCGAAATCGATTTTCGGCTAGGGGCAGAGTATTACCAAAATGTTCCTCCTAATTCCGGACGGTCTCTTAACAACCCTTGTCTGGATTCTGGAAAAGTTAAAAAATATTTTAAACTTTAAAAAATAAGATTTTTAGTTAATTTGTTAATTAAAAAACGAATTTTTGCCATTAAAATTGTACTCCATTGAATCCTTTATTATTCATCAAATTTTATTCGTCAAAATGTTATTCTACTGCTAGTATAGAAAATCACACATCAAGTCAACTGCTAGAAAAAAAATCAAACATCAACACTTTGTCTGCTGATGTCAAAAGCCCCATGTCGCCAAGTGCCCCGTTCAATATCTCTATTTTGGTTCAGAACTTGAGTGCATTCTAAGAGCTTTTTACAGCACTCCCCAAAGAAACAACTTCAAGTCCCATCCTTATACTTTTTCCATTATCAGTCATCACAGTCCCATTTTATCGACAAACGCGATGCGTCCGAGCAGCAGCAACAATCAAAAGGTATCATCATAAAATCGTGTTCATTTTTTTCATTTTTGTCACCATACCAGCGTTTTTCTGGCGTATAACAAATTTCAAAACACGGACAAGCAGGACTAAGACTTGACTATCCAGATATTTCAGAAGATTGTGTAGTACAACAATTTTTTACCGTGGTCGAGCTTTATTGTGTAGGGTGGTTTGTTAGTACCTACCTATCTACCACGATTAGTAGAATATAGACAGGCCATATATTGATTGTAATACTACTATGTGCCCCACCACAGATGACGTTGTTGACGCAAAATTTTTGACCTCCGTTTTTTGTCTTTTTGCTCAGCCACTTGTTTTGTCGCCCAATCGAAACACCCGTTACCAGCAGATCATGCGGCAGATACACGATTTGGAAACAAAGAAAACAGGCGATAAGAAGAAATATGACGAGTTGATGCAACAGATCAGTGTTGAAAAAAGCAGAAATCCACAGGTCTTTTAATTACTTTTATACTTTTGTAAAAGTTTATTCTCCTTAAAATACGTGGTTTCAAGCACGCACGATTTCTCAAAAATCGCAAATAACATAGTTTTTTTGCAATATTTGCCAATGCGCAGCTGTTGCAAACGGCAAACAGCATTGCGAGGGGTATCCGGTTCTTCGACAAGGAAATTGCCCAGCTTCGATTAACAATGGAGAGAATGAAGCAGGACGATTCAGCGATCAATGCCAATCACAATGCCGACCCGGCTGTAGTTAGCTCAAAAACGATGGATGCAGACAGAAAAAAGTAATTTTCGCAACACACAAAATTACAAATCAAGTTTCTATTGAAAATTTTTGTTCAAAAACCAACTATTTGTAGGAAGATTGCCTCCACTGCACAACCGTATTCCACCAACGAACGACTGAAACGGCTCGTCAACAAAGTTGATCGCTCAATGGACGAACATGTGATGTTGATAAACGTCAGCAAGAATAAAACAAAATTCTGCAACTAAAGCCGACATTGAAATGAAAAGATCAGAGCTGAGCGTGTTCAGGAGGTCGGCAAAGAAGCGAGCGCATTGCGTCATGGCTGCGAGCAGAACCGAGCGCTGCTAGACGAGATCAAAGAGAACGTCAACAAGCAATTCCGCGACCTCCACAAACTGCAACAGCAGGAAAGCCACGAACTGGAGCGAATGCAACTGCGACTTGACAAGGCACGCGATCAATGGCAACACAAAATGGACAGTCTTCAAACGCAGGTGCCAAACTTTGATGCGACAAGCCAGCCATGTTATTATGAGCGACGGAGATGAAATAGCAGTGAAGCATGCGCTGAGAAAACGATCTGAAATAAATAGTCCGCAACATAATCAGCATAGTTTTAGTGCTGTTTTTTATTTGTGTCACCAATTAATTTATTTTTCTGAGTTGACAACAATGATCCAGAGACATTCATTTTACGCAGGTGCACGAGAATTTGAAAGAAATGAAGGAGCGACTGGTGAACATGGAACACACGGTCGAAGACAACAAGCGGCTGCTTGCGCGAATGGATGAAGTCGTGCAGGTCAGCGAGGCGGTAAGTTGAAACGGTCTCAACAGCAAACGTTTGTTAAACTTTACAAAGCACGTCATGTTTCAGGTGATCCGACAACGAGACGCCTACAAAGCAGCGCTCGCAGCGGGCAATGTTGCGTTGAACGTCGTCAAAAACACGTGGTACTATGTGGGCACCGTTTGGCAGTCGTTGCCATCGATTCGCTCCGCCGCACAGCAATCGACGCCTGTTGATAAATCACCACCTGAACGATGATATTCACTAACTAAAAGACGTTACTCTTCTTTGTTATGTTAATGTTGTTGCCAACTCTGATGATTTGTAAACTTTGAATATAGTTTTTCTTTCTAGGCATAAACACAACATTTCAGTGATGGTTCTACCTGTGTGTAACAATGATGGTATTTATTTAGGTAACTGCATCATATAAGTTTAACACAGCAAAGCAAAGGGTTGCCTCCAACCGGCAGTTATGACCGTTATGGCTCGTGTACTATTCCGGCCCGCTCATTCCGACTGAAGAATTCCGGCCCGAAGAATTCCGGCCTGAAAAGTTCCGGCCCAAAAAATTCCGGCCCGATGAATTTTCGCCAGCAAGAACAATATTAAACCACACGAAGTGATTTTTGGTATATAGTAATAAGTATGTTTTTAAACATGTCATCTTTCTAGCAAAATGCAGAATCCGCGAAAGAAAAAATAACTCGACCAGAATAATGACAAAGTTTGCCAAAAATAGGGTTCTTGTTTCTTCGATTAAACCTGGTCCGTTCATTTTTCTTCAAAGTGTCTCGGACTGTATATTCTGCAAAAAAATGACAGGTTTAAAGAAATATGCTGTAATAAAATATCGAAGTTCACGTCGTAAATAAATAAATGCACACAGCTAATTGTTTGAAATTTGGTAGCCGTGCTGAACCTGAGGTTTGTATTTTTTTTGTTCCAGCAAGTTGAACATAATGACTTTTTTCTGCACCAGTGCCTCCCGCTCGAAATTTGCTTGACACCCCACCCAGTAAAAAATTTCTTGAAAAAGACGGTTTTGAGACATCAAAAAAAGTCACGTCTACAATATGAAAATGCAAACCAGCCAGCAAGATCGCGCAAAATGCAGAAATAAAACCAAGAAGGACAAAACAGCACAAACAAAACAGTTAATAACTGATGGTTCGCGAATCCTGGTTCGTGTGATATAAAAAATAATCGTTTTTTTATTTTTTATTTTTAAAAAGTTCCACTTTAAAAAAAATCAAACAAGATAAGCATCATTGAAAATACACTGTAACATGTGAATATCGATATTATATTACCAAAAATCACTTGTGTGGTTTAATATTGTTAGTGCTGGCGAAAATTCATTGGGCCGGAATTCTCCCGGTCGGAATTCTTCGGGCTGGAATTCTTCGGGCCGGAATTCTTCGGCCGGAGTTTTCGGGCTGGAATGAGCGGGGCGGAACTCTTCAACCCCGAATTAGCGGACCGGAACTGTACCCCACCCCCGTTATCAACACTTGAGGATGACTGTAACGGGGTGGAAAACCTCTGACCAATCAGCGTACAGCTAGCAGTTGAAAAAATGCGTGGCCAATGTTGTAAATCATTGAAAAACGCTTCCAGGAGTTTCCACGGTGAGTCTGGTGCTCAGAAACCCCGACGGCTCAATTTGATGCAGTTTGACAAAAATGAAAAGTTCGAACAATTTTCGTGTTTGAAACGTTTGCTAACTGTTGCTTTGTGTGCGATAAAATTCATGAAAACTGAAGCGTGAGCATAACAAAGCTAGTGTATATTGATAGATTTCCACATGTCCGCATAAATTGAAGAGCCTAATTTAGGTTATGGTAGTCATCCGCTGATTGATCGCTATTGATTGGGTATGTTTCATTTATGATGGCATGGCTGTTAGTTTTGAAATTTTTCATTCAAGCATGTTTTCAAAAATTACATTAGCAACGCTACTGGTGTCGTGAAAAATGTATTGTTGAATATATCGTTTTCGAAGCAACGAAATAACGTCTAAATGAAGTAGAAGTTGTTCAACAACATATCCATCACGCGCGAACAGCAGCAGCATGACGGCACGAACCAACAAAGTGAAGACAGTGGTGCTGAACTATGCGGCGACAACATCAGTCGGTGCGTTGCCGAACGTGCTCAACGGGCGCACGCTACTCGTGCAGATCTGCTGGTTCGTCGTGTTTACCATCGGCATGATCATCACCGTCGTCCACATGTACATCATCATCATTCGATACTTCAGCTATCCAATTCAAGTTTCGGTTCGTTTTATTTTTTTTATCGTGACGTGCTGTGCCTTCTCGGAAAATATTATTTTAGGGCGCTGAGAAGCAGTGTTTGTTTCTATTTTTGTCTTTTGTATTATCTCTTGTAGCCGCCTCTCTGCTCCCTTCATTTCGTCAACCGTTATGAACATTTGATTGCAGAGAAACACCATTCAAATTGGTTGATTTGATGTCGATGTATTTTACACAACGTAAACTCGCCGATTTTTTTCAGTTATAAAAAAATATTTTTATTCAGATTGGTCTGAAGAACAACGATTCACTCATATTTCCGGCGGTTACTATTTGCAACTTGAACCCATTGAGTGCCACAAAACTTCGCTGTTCTGAGTTGGACCAGCTTCTCAGAATTCAGTCTCAAATCTCATTGAGCGCATTTAGCCATCCGGATTTTGAAAAGACATTATTGATGGTAAGTTTTTAAAAAGAAAAACGTGTCTACGATTGTTTTTATCAAAGTGATACAGTTTCAGAAGTTTGAAATAGTTTACTTGTGTTTTTTATGTTTATGTGCGCGCAGATTTTGATTTTAAATTTGTTTGAGAATTTGCACTTTGAAGCAGATAAAGATTGGTTGTAGTTGGTTGGTGCTGGAATCGATCCAATCGAGTGGTTGCAAACAACTAGAGCGACCAGCTTCATGAGCTCGTCTGTTATGTTGGACAAACGCTGCAAAAATGCAGCGACTGCTACGGCTGAGCACACGATGCCAGTTCCTGTCCAATATTCCGAGTTTTCTGGAACCACCTTTCCGATACCGACATCAACCGAAGCAGCGGATGAACTGTCAATCAGAGATTCTATTGAAGTCAAAACAAAGAAGTCAACAAATCATTTATTTCAAGCAAGATCGAAACGACAAAGCAGACCATGTACGTTTGTCGCATGCATATGACAATGACAGTTGTAAAACGTTTTATAAAAGTTGAAAAACGTGCGTGGTTTCATGATTTTAGTATGCGCTCATGGTCATTTGCCAACAAAATGCATGTTTCATTCGTCACCAGCTGGTGCAACTGTTGGTACTGAAACCATGTGTCTGGATGGTGAGTATTTTAATTGCTGCAAAAAGATGATAGGTGACACTCATTCATTTTTTTTCAGAAAATTTGCCTGCCGTCGTTAACTGTCGATTGCTTAACGAATATTTGTTCTTTGGTGGCAAAATCTTTAAAGTCACGGAAGCAACGACCCTGGCAGCGTGTGTCTCAGACTGCTTGAATGCTCAGTTGGCATATGGCAAAAAATGTCTGTCTGTCATGTGGTATACCCAGGCTGGTCTCATCTGCTTGTTCATTTCTTGTTCATTCTCAATCACTTGCAGAATTCTTTCTCAATCACTCTGCAGAACAACTACTCTAGTACTGTAAATCATATTCTTTCGCAAATAGAGCGGCGAATCACTAATTTTTCAGTCATTCATTGAAAAGTTTACTCAATTTTATTGTGTTGGAGCAACCATTGAAAACATATAACCTCTTTTTTAGGATTTCTCCTGTTATTTAAACGAGAAGTCAGGCGCAGCAGATCATTCGAAATTATTACCGGCAACGTCGGGAACCAACGTGCTGTACTTGGACTATCAGCAGGCAGAAGAGGTCACATCAACAAGCACAACAGCAACTGAAACTTCAAAAATAATTTCAATAATAACCGAACAACATCCACTCGCGAAGCAACGAAATATCATTTTAAATGATGCTGAAAAATTCGCTGATTATGAAAACACGTCGCCCTCATTTTCAGCTGAGTCCACGCGCATTAAAACTGTTCCAGAAAACTTAGAAAAATCAGCCACTGATAAATCTTATCCAAGACGAACTGAGAAACCTAAAAGCGATGAAACTGCAAGCGACGACAAAAGTTCTAATAAGCAACGTTCTGGTGATGGTGATTATCAGAAAAAGTTTGCTTCAACAAAACATTCAGCAGAATCTTTTGCTGCTCCAGTTCGAAATTTATATACGTCATCAATGTTTACTGGAAAAACTACAAAACCGGTTTCCAACTTGTTTAAAAACTCAGCTGAGAATCATGCATTAACACCATCAACATTTGGATCTGCAGCCGAATATGAAGATGACAATACAGCGACACTTTCTGGCGAAAGTATTTCAGGCACAAACTCAGCTGATGTAGAGAACAATGTAAACGACAAAACTGCTTTAATTCCGAAGATCAGTTCACCAGTAGCAACAATTCACCCTGACATACGTTTAAGCAGCAGCTTGAATGTGCCAAGCAGTTACAAATTAAAAAGTCAGCAAAGTACCGAAGTTTCCATGAACCGTGAAGCAGCGCAAGAAGTTGCGATTCAAACAGTTGAAACAACAGAAAAAACATCACTTTCCACAATTACGAGTGATGACGGACAAGAAACCGAAAATAAAATTGTAAAAGAACAAAAGATAATCAGCGAAGACCAACTTGAAACCAGTATGCACCAAATAGACACAACCAAAAGACCAACAACAACCACAAAAACTACAGTGGTTGCGGATAAGCCAATGGTGGATCAACGCAGCATCAATAATGAAACCCCACTCAAAACCACAGTTGCAAAGGGTTATATAAAACAAGGACAGAAACAGTCAGAACTAATTGATTTTCAGTCGATAGGTAAGTTGAGGACGATAAGAAGTTTTCATGTTTTGCGTTTTGAATTTTTAAAATCAGATGGTGCTTTTGTCGCAGGATGCAACAATGACCGAGTGTCCAGATTTTGCACAATTGAAAATGTGACTTGGTCTGGTGTGCGCCCAACTTCTACCCTGTCCGATGCAGGGACGTTTTCAAAATGTGCTGCTGCCTGTAAGAAATTAGAGGTAAAGACGTTTTTTGTGTTGTCGGACCAAAAAGTTTTCTCATGTTGGATCGAATACTGATGAATCATTTTGCAGGAATCTGGAAAAGCGTGCAGATCAATTGAAATTTCCAATGGACAATGCATGATATTCGATTCCGTTATTGCATTTGAAAAGACACTTGAAAAGCCGGGTAGTGTTATTCATGTAACGATTTGTGTTACTAGTAAGTATGGCAGCAATATGTTTGCAATTGCACACATTGTTTTTTGGACGAACCTGTTCAAACGACGTTCTTCTACAGAAGAAACGTCGGAAAAGATGGGCCAAATTTGTTGGCTAGGAATGGACCATATGTTTTTCAAAGTGAAGAAAGCACTTTATGATGGCGTCGACACTTTGGACAAATGTTTATCTGCTTGCACCAAGGAAACCCGCTTCCCTTGCCATTCATTATATTGGGAAGTGAGTCACAAAACAGCATCGTTTGTTTAAAAAAACCAGACTCCCAAAAAAGATTTGGAATGATAGTTTGTGAAACTATTGCAGCCACCATCGCCACCACCAGAAAAGTGCATGCTGAGTGACGGAACACGGCTGACGCATCCGAACATGTACATTTTTGACAGGGACGATCCACGCTTCAAAATTTATATGGATTTTGGTTTCGGTACGATGCACGTCACGGTCAATGGCGTGATTTTGTTTCCGCACGTTTGACACTATTTTCTGTCACCACAACGTTCTGTCGCACAAAAGTCACTCTGATTTTTCCGATACACGATTTTTAAACCACCCTGTGTATTTTTGGCGACAGTCAGAATTCACGCATTTGGGTTTTCATTCATTCAGATAATAAAACTACTACAACTTCCACCACAACAACAACCACAACAACGACTACAACAATAACTACTACTACCACTACTAGTACAACGACAACAACATCGGCAACAACAACAACGACGACTACATCAACAACTACTACTAAAACAACAACAACTACTACTACTACTACGACCACTACCTCCACCACTACCTCCACCACTACTACTTCACAAATCACCAGTGGGTTGGCTTTAAGTCAACAAATATACAAATTTAATCTGCTATTTGTCAATAGTAGTTTTATCACAATGGGCATTAAAACGCACATCATCGTGGAATTTTTATCTAGCAGTCGATGGCTAAGCGCTGATGCGAATGCGTCAGTTTCATTCTGATTATGTCCAGGATTCCGTCTGGCAGACTTCTATGCACTTACGTTGTGTGATCTTTTTAACGCATCTTTAAATCTTGTTTGCTCAACGCCGCTTCTATGTGGGCGTTTGAACTGCAGTGAAATTCACGAGTGCTCATTTTGTTTTGCCATGAAAAAATGAAAGTTGTTGCATGCAGTCAATCAATTCCGTTTCGATGACAATTATTACAGTTTGTTTGTAAAACAGCTGGCTCAGTCACAACGCCCGCTGTTACAAACACTGCGCCACAACAACAGTGCTGTGCATGCGATTGCGGTAATAAACTTGACAAATCTGTGGTCGCAAACGTGTCTGCCGAAGAATTAGCTGGTTTGTAGCTTTAAGATTCGATTTTCTTCATTGCGTTTTGCATTTTATCCATGTTTTGGTTTTTGTAGCAATGGGGGATTTGGTGGGCGTCAAGGTTGAACCGAACGCTCCAACAACAACAACTACTACTATGGCACCGGTTTTGAAAGCAGTCGCTGCAGCAATGCCATCTTTCTTAAACAGTTTTTCGGTTTGTATATTGTTCTCTCTCATTGTTTTCGTGTACATCATACTTTCCCATTTTATTTCATTTCAGGAAAACGATCAGTTCGAGTTCAACAAATTTGTCAAGCAAACAACACTGGATGATCTTACAGACGTGCAAGATTTAATGTCTGTAACACCAAAACTGGTCGAAGCGTACGGAGTTGACAAAGAAGAACTGATACTCGAATGCACGATGGATCGTGAAAAATGCAACGCTAAAGACTTCACACGGTTTGTCAACAAGAAGTACGGCGCCTGTTTCACGTTCAACAAATTTGGTACGTTGCAGAGCACACACAATTAAATTAAACGGCTGCCTGCTACCATTGTAATTTTTAGTTGATGTTAACGAAGCGTTGATCACTCGAAATTCGGGCAGTCGCTTTGGACTCCGTCTAACCTTAAACATCAGTGCAAACGATTACGTCGGTCTGTTGGCGCCCTCGTATGGTGTTCGCATTAGCATTCACTCACCCGACGAAATGTCATTTCCTGATGTCAATGGCTTCAACGCAGCACCTGGTTTGCTCGTTTGCTTCCCCAATGTTCTATGCTCTAAAAAAGCGCAGTTTTGACAGAAACAATGAAAACCTCAGGTGTCACCACATCCGTGTCAGTAAAACGCAAGGAGATAATTCGACTTGAAAAACCATTCAGAAGCAATTGCACTCGTGAATTTCTGGTGCATTACTTGCCGTTTGTTGGAAAAGCAAAATACAGCGAACAACTGTGTCAGCGGGCCTGTCTTGACTATCACATGTTCACCAAGTGCCAATGCGTAGAAAATGTGCGTAAAATGGCCATTGAACAAACGAATTTTTAATGGAGGACCGCGGAAATAAAGCTGTGAGAAGAAAATACTTCAGGCGGACAGATTCCTGTTGTGCAACGTGTTCAGTCGAGACCAGCGCAATTGCCGTGCTGACGTCTATGATCGAATGGCTGCTGGCAAGGACGAGGCGAACGCACTGATGTGCGAGTGTGAACCACAATGCAAGGAGGTTTATTTTGAACACGAGTGAGTTAAATTTTTCATGAGAAACTATACATTTTCTAACGATAATCTTTTCAATATTTTCATTTGCAGCATTTCATCTTCAAAATGGCCGTCTGAGCAGTACGCAGCGTTAAAACTGTTGAACTTTGCCACCCAGCAAACGGTGGCCAGTCGTTTGATGCGAGCGACACTGATCGATGCAACGGACGACACGACTCACAACAAAGCTCAGATCAATCATGATCTTGTACGACTTCATGTTTATCTCAAGTCGATGACTATCGAGGTTTAGCCATATCCCTTTTTGGTTTTGGGTTTAGTTGCTGTAAAGCTTAGAGTAAATGTTGCGAGGTGTGAGTTTGCTGAGTTGAGAGTAAAAGAAGGATGATGCAACCGGACAATAGTAAGAACAAGAGAACCCAATAATTGTTGAGTGAATGTGTTAAACAATAAAAGTAAAAAACTGTTCAAACGTGTCTGTTATGATGCACAACGTTTTTATTCAGTCGATGCTTTCACCTATTTTTCACGTTAGAAAAATGAAAAGTTTACAGAAAAAGTTACAGGTTATTGAAGAGGTGCCAGCGTACCCGTCGTCAACGCTTTTGGCCGACACGGGCGGTGTCTGCGGCTGGTACCTGGGCCTCACTGTCGTCACCATGATTGAGTTTATTAGTTTCATTTGGAGCCTCTGTGCCGTTTGTTGTTGCACCGATCGCAATGACGACTCGCCAGTGGAAGCAATTGGCCAGCACATCACGTCAAGAAGACAAACGATGCAGGCAGTGGCAATGCGTGCCGGTGACAAAGATACTTACTGACAGGCTCTGACCAATTGTGTATGTGATCTAAGTTGTTTACATGCACAGTTGCAAGATTGTATCCAAACATAATGCGATACATTATGCGTGTGTAGAGTATTAATTTTCTGATTCTCTACTGTACAATCAGCATGCCGGCCTTATTTTTTACCTGCGATGACGTCGCTGTTTTGGGAGACGTTATTGACGTGAGCCAGTTGCATCATGATTATTGTTTGATAGTAATTATTATCATATACTAGCCTATTGACCCGAGCGTATGTGGCTTAATCAATGCCAAGCCTTTTTGGTGAAGTGGCATTGACTTAGAAAGAAAAAACAGTAACGTTTACTCAATAATAACCCTGAAGAAAATTTACCTTGTGCTACCGTGAAGTCGCCTACAATACAATATTTTTTAATGTATTTAAATAAATAAAAAATGCGAAGTTTATGATTTTGCTATTTTTACCCGTTCACCCTAACCGAAGGCAAGCCTTTTTGTAAGTGAAGTAAAATTGAATAAAAAAATATAAAAACTAACGTTTTTTAATTTACCCGTTTTAAAAAGCTAATGCTTTTTTACCCGTTTACCTAAGCCAAGCCTTTTTTGTAAAGTGAAAATGCGAAGTTTATGATTCTGCCATTTTTTACCCGTTCACCCTAACCTAAGTCAAGCCTTTTTGTATGTAAAGTAAGATTGAATAAAAAACATAAAAATTAACGTTTTTTACAATTACCCGATTTAAAAAGCTAATGCTTCTTTTACCCGTTTACCTAAGCCAAGCCTTTTTGCAAAGTGAAAATGCGAAGTTAATGATTTTGCTATTTTTACCCGTTCACCCTAACCTAAGTCAAGCCTTTTTGTAAGTTAAGTAAGATTGAATAAAAAATATAAAAATCAACGTTTTTTCATAAAAAATACCCGTTTTAAAAAGCTAATGCTTCTTTTACCCGGTGACCCTAACATAAGCCAAGCCTTTTTTGTAAAGTGAACATGCATAGAACAAACAAAAAAGTGACGTTTATAATTTCGTTTTGCAGTTTTGGTTCTTTTTACCCGTTCACCCCAACATGACCCAAACATGTTGCAAAGTGAAAATGAATGGTAAATACCATTTCGACCCAATTAAAAAACTAACTTTTTTCAGAGACAGTTTTGTTACATCTTTCGCAGTCGCTCGTCAAGTTTTGAGCAGCAAAAATTGCCAGTTGCCCATCGTGCGTTACGTTGAAATTATCGCTCATAACCACGGAGTATCAATTTGATAATGAAACATGGAGTATCAATTTCAATGAAATTTACTTGTTTTGAACCCAAAGTGCAACTTGCAATGCCGATGTCGATGTGCGTTTTGCAACCCGATTTTTAAAAACAAAAAAGTTCAAACTTTTTTCAAAGACGGTTTTGTTACATCTTTCCCAGTCGATCATCAAGTTTTGATCAGCCACGCTTCCATTTACCTATGCTGCGCTGAACTGTCTCTGTTGACCAAAGAGTATCATGATGACTGCAGCTATGAAGAGCGACGTTTTGAGAAAACAATCTCAACTGGCATTAATAAAAAAATAGGTTAAGGAAATTGAGATGGAGTTTTTTTAAGTAGCAAAAAAGGGCGCCAATTCAAATTGCAAAAAAGTGCCACAGACAGACACTTTGTAAATTTAATAATATAGATGTATCTCTGGCGGTATCTGCATTATATTCGGCTGTGCGTTGGTTGTGTAGCAGTAACTGCTCTGTGTTTGATTCATGGAGCCAGCCGTGAATGTTTACATGTTCGGTAATGGTTAAATTTGCACCTACAGTCGAATGTCAAAACTGAAGGCTCTCAGGCAGAATAAATTTTTCATGCATTGTATTGTACTATCTTTTAAGACGGTGCACTTTTCTCAGAACTTCGTGTGAACCGTCTCACACTGTTATCCCTTTGCAACAATCTTCCCGACAATCACGAAAGTCGCAATAATACTTGACGCAATAATATGTTTTAACATTTGATTGCAATCGCAATTTATGTCAAGTGCTCGCTAATAATTCAACAATAAATAAAAATAAACTGAATAAGATTTACCAACAAAACGAACGCGGTAAGTGATGGTCAGAGATTATTAAAATGACAAGTGGCAGTCAATTTAGCCAACTTCGTCCATACTGGTCGTTCCCGTTAAAAACCGTTAAAGCCTACATTCGTTAAGGCATGCGTTATGGCAAAGTCAGCAAGTATCAATGTCAGGAATGTGTGCCCGGCAACCACGAGGTATCCAAGCCACATTGATGCATAATTGTTTAAAGCACGATTCATTAGTTCAGTGCTCAAACCATGTAGTATCAATGCCCGTAATTTTTATTGTGAATAAACTGCATGTAATGACTGTTGGATAATTATATGTAGCTCAATACTCAAATAAACTAAAAAATTCATTAGCGCCAATGAATGGAAACCCTGACTTATTATTATTATTAGTTACGCAATTCCACAGGTTTACAATTATGCAATTTCCAAATCCACCACATCAAGAAATCAATGGCAAATCATTGAACTCTTGCAACGTAGATGTTTTTCAGAATCATAACGCAGTGCTTTAGAACGGTCGCGTGGACACGCTATTTACAACTGAAACTGCAACTAAGCTCTGTCTGCTCTTACAGTTGCTCGATTAATTGATTCAAACTCAAAAACTCATATTTGTGTGCCACGAATGATTACCAGCTGAAGTGAAAATGTGCATGTTCCCATCCCACAACAAGTGACATGAACTGATTTTTGTTACCCAACCATCGTAAATAATGACAAACAATGCGTGCGTATGAATGTAGTACGCTCGATAAATTTGTCGCAAAAAGCATCTATAGAATAAGTCAACAACCGCAGTGAAGCAGTGAGGATGAAAGCGAGACGTAAGAGCACATTACGACGGCACCCGGGTAACATGAAGTCGTTACTGATGGACTACGCGAGCACGACCACGATCGGCGCTGTGCCGCACGTGCTGCGCGCGCACACCGTGTTCATGCGGCTCTTGTGGCTGGTCGTCCTGATCGCCGGCATGCTACTGACGTTCTCGCACATGTACATCGTCATCATTCGCTTTCTCAGCTATCCGGTGCAAGTCACTGTATGTGTCGTCGCTTTCGTTTTTTTTTCTTTGACCTTTTTAAAAAATTGAAAAGTTTTTCAATAATACACATGCATATTGTCAATGCAGATCAGTCTTACCAACAACGATTCATTCACATTTCCCGCCGTCACCATTTGTAATTTGAATCCGCTGAAAGAGAGTTTGCTGAAGTGCTCTGATCTTGATCAGCTGGTGCGAATTCAGCATCAGATTTCGAAGGGCGCTTTCAAACACGAAGAATTCGAGCAGACGCTCATGGCGGTGCGTGTCTTGAGCATTTACGTGGTCGTCGCGTAAACGTTGACATGAAAAGGAATCGTTTTCCATGTTTTTTTATAGCGGGAATGTACCGGTTTATTTTCCAGCTAGTAGCAGCTGGTGAAAAACCGATGGAATGGCTCGAGGCAAACACGGCGACGAGCTTTATGAAAACTGCGCAGTCCATGGAGGAATCATGTCAGCCAGACACTTTGAATGCAACGTTTCAAGATAACGTCAGCACGGCAGATCAGGAAAGTGCTCCAATCACTGACGAAACAGTGAAGTCCAGCAATGAGGCGTCTGCCGAAATGTTTGAGCGACGGAAAAAGCGGCAAACTGAAATGCCGGAATGGTGTAAGTAATGTCACGTGACTTGACATGACTTCTTCGTTGTAACTTCATCTTTTTGATTTTTTTAACTGTTCGGATCAAAATTTATTTTTGTGAAAACAGGGTGCGGCGCTGACGAGTACACGGTGGCATGTGAAGTCAACGAATACGAGTACGGCGATTCTTCAGGAATGCGAACAACCACAGATGATTGCGGCGCAGTTTGCTGGAACGATGTTGTGAGTGGCTGGCAGTGCTGGCGTTAAATTTGTAATCAACAAAACCGTTAGTACTTCAACTGCAGACCTGCCGTTCTTACGACGTGTTTTTAAACGGTGACTGCTTGTTGCACGCAACGAACGAAAACATGGCTGCTAAAAGGGGCTCAGCTAACGCGGCTTCAACGTATTCTGAATTTATCTGTGTGAAGTGTACGTGTTTTGCAATTCTATAGCAAGTATTCTGGTGTTTGAGTTCAATCAAAGTTTATTCTGATGCAGCTCCATTGACAATCATCGGCTGTCGAGTGCACTTGGACACGCTGTTTTTCGCAGGCAGATGGTTCAGCAACAGCAACGCAGATGATTTGCAAAGCTGTGTTAATAATTGTGCTAATGCTGAAGACGACGTCGGAAACCCGTGCCTGTCTGTCCTGTGGCAACCGGATGTAAGAAAAGTTTAAAAAAATGCAAAAAATCAACAATCTACTGCGAACATTAGTAAATATATATTTTCAGCTCTCCGAAGAGAATTGTCGTTTGAATAAACTGTCAAATTACGAAGTGCCTGATAAATTGTATGACGCGTCACCATCAACAAACTATGTCTATGTCGAATACAAGATCGATGAATCAGGCGCCACACGCAAACACCGGTCGGCACCGACAGCAACGACGACGACAACAACCACAAGCGCCATACCTGCTACCACTACCACGACCACAACAACAACAACCGAATCATTAACAACAACAACAACCACATCGACTACATCTATTAGAACTACAACAACGACAATAACGACGACCACGAGCACAGCAAATCAAGCTGAGCCGGTACAGCGACCGACAAGTGCAACTTTGATGGACGAAGCACAGAAGATGGCAACAACGCCGAGCACAGCTGTCAGTCAACAAACGGGTACAACAAACAACGACCAATCAGATTCGGATACAAACACCGCTGACTCAAAAACCAGCAACAAAGACGTTTTTGACAGGACAGTAAAAAGCACAACAAACTCTATAAGCACAACCACAACCACAACGACCACAAAAACAACAACCACTCCCACAACATCAACTATAGCTGAAGCAAATGTTGAAACTACGAATGCAATGCCAGAACAAGCCACAGAAGAAGAAGACACACCTATGAATAAAATGCCAGAACAAGCAGCAAAAGAAGAAAACACACCACGTCCCGACTCCGTGTTTGGACACGAACTGACACAACACGAGTTTGATTCGCACGGTATGGTTTTGTTTTATTCTGCTACTAAACATAAAAGTTACACATTTTTATCTTTAGACTGCGCAGTGAACGAAGTGGCACGTTACTGCGAAATGCAATCATACAGTCTTGGTTTGACTGACGAAGATTCGTTTAAAACAATCGGTTCACAAAACGACCCGTTCACAAAACACGATTGTACTGAAGAGTGCAGCAAACGACAGGTGCAGTTTGCGACTTGTGTCTTCAAAAATATCATTCACTTTTTGTCTTGCTTTATCCAAGACTTTTTTGAAGGAAATGGAGGGGACTGCGTGCCGATCTTTTCAAATGCCTGTGCCGTCGGATGGATCGTGCACGTTGTCAGCAGCATGGCTTAATTTTACGACGGCACATGGCGCCGCAGCAAGCTCGGACACAAACTATCACCATTTAGTTTGTCTCCCAGGTAAATTTACGAGACAGTGCTTTGCAAGTGAAAACAGCACAAAGGCAAGCAAAAAAAAACAAAGTATCGTCCAGATCGTGTGTCGGCATTAATCGGTGAGCACCAGTGCACCATGGTGCGTGACCATGCGATCTACAGAGTGAAGGCCACTGTCATGCAAATCAACACACTCGCAAAATGCATCACCGCCTGTGCAAACGCAGAGTCCGAGCGTGGTTTTGTTTGCAATTCGGTCGTTTGGTATCCGAAAGTGCGCGCACGTTTTTTCTGTTGTCTTTTTATTTTTAGCCCAAAACGGTAAAAATCAGCTGTGTGTTTTTTTGTGTCCCATTCTTGTGTCACACCATAATATGCAGGAAGAAGACTTCAAATGTCTGTTGAGCGATGAAGCGCGTTTGTCAATGCCGCGTCGATTTCGGCCAGTTGGTGTCAAAACCGTGTACGTGGACTTTGGTTATGGTAAGTTTGAGCACGAAGAATTGTGTTGAGCAGATTCTAAAATCCTGGTCAACAAAGGAAATACAGCGCCAGCCATAATTCGTGCGCTACTCAGTTCTCCGTAGAGCTCCGTCGAGTTCCATCGAGCTCGCGTCCGGACATGAACTAGAATAGTTCTGAGGAGAAAGACGTGGAGTTTAACTGGCGCATTAGTGATGGCTGGCACTGCAACACAAACGCAGACGGTCCAACCACAACATCAACAACGACCACAACAACTACGACTTCGACAACAACAACAACAACAACAACAACTACACCATCACCGCCGCAATGCTGTCCGTGTGAATGTGGTTCGAAACTCAACAAAGGAAATATAGGCAATCTGACTGCTGAACAACTTGCAGGTCGGTGGTTAACCACAGCTTAAAAGCTTTCATTATTTTGCGAAAAGGAACGGCCGGGCTTGGTAATTGGGTAATATCTGAGATAAATAGTGTTAGAAGAAAACTAATGGACAAAATTGAAAAATTTTCATCAATAGAAATGGGCAACCTAGTTGGCATTGACGCTAACGCGACCGTTGAAACGACGCCAGCCCCCGTCGAGCAGCTTTCATTTCTTGATAGCTTCTCCGTGAGTAAACCATCTGTTTATTTTCTGTTGGAAATAATGCATAAATATTGTGTTTCAGTCATTTATATTTAACAGCAGCTTCGATCTACCAACTATAACTTTGCAACAGGAGAACGATCAATTCGAGTTTGGAAAATTCGTCAAGCAAAGCGAGCTGGACGACTTGGTCGACGTGCAGGACCTGATGTCGCTGACGTCGCGACTCGTCAATTTGTACGGTGCGCAGGCGACTGACTTCATTCTCGAGTGCACCTTCGACCGTGAGCGCTGCTCTGGCGTGGACTTCTGGCGGTTCACCAACAAGAAATACGGCGCTTGCTTTACGTTCAACTCGATGAACATGATGAACAGAGACATTGGTGCGTTTCCAGTTGTCGATTGGAACTTTGCATTCCAAACGCAACTGAAGTCAAATCCGATCACCTGTTGATTTGCAGACATGGATTTGCTTGATCTCAATGAAACATCAGCATCGCCTCCGGTCGGCATCCGGTCGACACGCAAATCAGGCAGTCGATACGGATTTCGTGTTACACTGAATATCAGCTCAAATGACTACATTGGTCTGTTGGCGCCCACTTATGGGGTTCGAATCAGTATTCATGCGCCAGATGAAGTGCCGTTCCCTGATTACGATGGTTTCAATGCGGTTCCAGGTAAGATGCAAGATTTCGAATCATCAGCTTAATAGGGGTTTCATGATTTCACAGCCAGACAAGATTTGGGGTTTCATGGACCAGCAACTTTCTTGTGCATGTTAAACTTTTTGTGTTTTAGTTGAGTTGAAAAAAACGGTTTCTTTGGACAGGCATGATGACGTCGGTGGCGGTGCGGCGACGGGAGCTGATTCGATTGGAGACACCATATCATAGCAATTGCACCAAAAACTTTCCGTCACAATACAAGTATGACTGACGCAGTGCAGCGAGAATGTCTCGTCAAAGAGTTTATGCACGTGAAATTTGCAGACAGTTTCTGACAAACAAGGAAGCCCGCTACAATCTTCAGTTGTGCCAAGTGACCTGCCTCGACTATCACATGTTCAGCACTTGCAGCTGTGTTGAGAACGTATGAAGTTCCAAAACACCTAGAACCGTTGATCATTTTCACCTGCGCATTTGGTTCACCTGTTAAGGCTGAACAATTTCCGCTGTGCAACGTCTTCAACCGAGAACAGCGCGACTGCCGCGAGGAAGTCTACGATCGAATGGCCGCCAGCCGCAACGAGCCTGATGCGCTCACGTGCGACTGCCCGCCGCAATGCGAAGAGGTCACCTTCGAATATGAGTTTGGTCATTTTGTGTTTTGCTTAATTCTCATATCGTTGCCCACGAGACAAAAGCCATTATTGTTTTTCTAGCCTCTCAACATCGGTGTGGCCATCGAAACAGTTCGCGGCGCTGAAAATGCTGAACTTTGCCACGCAGCAAACGGTGGCTGATCGCATGATGCACGCGACGTTGGCGGATGCGGCCGATGACGTCACTGCACACACGAGCAAGTTGCACCGAGATCTGCTGCGTCTGCATGTGTACTTGAAATCGATGACCATTGAGGTTGCGTTCACCTTTTTGTCAAGTTTTCAAAAAACGAGACTTCAACTGGAAGGTTTTGAAAAATAATGTACACTTAAAGTCACTGAGGAAAAACCGAAGCATAAACCATCTTTGTCAGTGCCAATCTGTAGCTTCGTGCTCAATATTTAAGTTTGAGTAAGTAATAAAAACAAACTGAAAAATTTTAAAAACGCAAAATTTAGGTTTTGAAGCGTAATTTTTATAAATGAAAACTAATGTCAACTGTACTAACATACATGTTGAGTGACCAACAAAAAACCCTGAACAAAATTTGTGCATATTAGCCACTGAACAGCTTGTGTGCAGGAGCGGGACAATTTCGGATCTATCTTATCAGCTACAAACGAATGCGTAGATTTTGAAACACGCATCGCCACACAAAAGAAACACAAGGTCACATGTTTTCAAACGTTGTGCAGGTTGTACGGGAAGCACCAGCATACCCGTCATCGCAGCTGCTTGCCGACACCGGAGGCATCTGCGGCTGGTATCTCGGCCTCACCGTGGTCACTATGATTGAATTTCTCAGTTTCCTGTTCCGCGTTTGTTATCACTGTTGCTGCATTGAATCACATGTTGAGCAGGAACCGACAATCGTGGTCACAACGAAATTTTGAATTCGTGTTTTTTGCAAAACTCAGTAAACATACCAATCGTACCATCTATGAACCAAACATGTATTGTATAAAAATATAAAAATATAAAATCGTTCCTTTTGATCTCCATTGAAAAGTCGTTGTCCGAAAACCGTGAACTACAATGCATGCCAGCTTTCAGTGATTCAATCAATGTCATACTGTCACAAACAAACAAACGCGCATGTAACGGTCTGAGTTTGCCGGTGGGTTTGTTGAGTGCAATTGAACGCATGTTCCGCAAAGTGAACGGTTTTCAAAGATTCACATTTCACTTGTGCGTATATGTTGTATAACAATTTGTGTGACCTGAGTTCGAGTGGGTATTTCGTACGGGACGGGCAACACAAATCAGTAAATTTGAAAAATTTTAAATCTTGCCTGCAGAATTATAAAGGTCGTCACAGCAGTTGATTGGTTTACGTGTTCAATGGATAAGCACGAATGTGTGCAACAAAAACAGTCGCGCCAGCGCCTTTTTCGTTCACTCACATCGTCAGTATTCATCGTCAGCTGCTTTTTTGCACTTCTCACTTATCAGCGTGTATTTCGAGAATTTTCGCGTGGACTTGTCGCACACGAAGCTGAAGTCATCATGCCACGTTCAACCGCTGCGAAAGACGAGCGAAAGGCACGCAGATCGGTCGGTCAGCTTGCTGGTTGCTTTGGCTGTTTGGTGACGTAATGCATCAATATTAACGGTCAAAAACTTGCTCGTTGCTTTGGCGGTTTGGAACCTGACTCTTGCAAGCAACCACTTATCAGAAATCAAAAAAATTTTAAAATGGTAATATGAGTGGGATGCCCCGTCACCCACATCACCATGCAGCCTGGTTATTATTTGAACTGTCCCAGTTCCCAGTAGATCCAACAAGCGAAAAAACAGTTGACGAAACTGTTGTTAAATATCAAAATGCAGAAACGCACCAGAAGTTTGGTCGCTTGAGTGTTTGCGTTTATGTTGATTCACAAGCAATCGCAGAGTCGCGAGCGTGCTCGTTCAAAGCAGCGTGCGTCGTCCAAAGACCGTCGACGTTCGAGTCGCAGCTCAAGTCGTGCATCGAACGCGTCACGCAAAAGCAAACGCACCACTGCTAGTCGTAGTGCAACCAGCAACGCACGCAAACTGTCCACCAGCTCCGATCGTTCGGGCGCCGCTAAACGTCGTGCGGTCGCCAAGGTTCTGTCTAGTCATCCTGTCTGTAGCGCAGGTGTAGGCGTTTTGCCTGGCGTTTTGCTGGTGGAAAGTTCGAACCTCGCCGTGGACAGGACAATGAGAAACTAAACCAATTGAACATCCAGTGGTCCGCTCCCTCATTAGCCGAGGGATATTGTGCTCGGGGCGGGGGCGGTATTTGCCCGTTTCCGCCGGAATTTGGTGCCTTTGGGTTTCCGAAAACCGGTGCGATAAAAAAAAGTTGAACAGCATTTCGTCGCAGTGGAAGAATTTATTGTCGAGCTGTAAATCATAGGCAATCGAATGATTGGCTGCTTTTGGATTCGGTTCACTGGTTGGGCGAACCAGATAATCAGCATGCAGATGATCAGCATAAATGCAGATAATCAGCATGCCAGATTTAAAAAATGATGTACAAATTGCACATGTTTTACAGTTTGACCGTTGTAGCTGCGCCAAGTCTCTAACAGAGGAATTGTTCAGGCGCCCTCGAACGAGCTGCGAACGAGCGAAGCCGGTGCCGGTGGCCGGAAGAAGCCGGCGGCCGCCGCGAGCGGCGAGCTCGACTGTGGCGCCGGCTGCTGCTGTCTGATGAGCGTCTCAGCGCTGCGCATTCTCGCGTGCGTCACCATCGTCGTCATCAGCATGCTCGAGTACGCAGAGCGCACGAATCTGCTAATTTCCTGGCTGAATCGCGTCTTGCGTGAATCCGCATACCATCAGCCCGACCTACAGAAGACGGTCGGGCGCTTTTTTCTGCATTTTAGCGCACTTGACCAAGGACAGAACACGCAAATGACCATATGAACGGCGTGAGCGTTTGTGCAGTTGCTGTCGTCGTATCGTCTGCTGCTGCTGGTGCCCGTGTTCTTCTCGGTGTTCATGATCGGCATGGATGCGATTGTGCTGCTCGGCTACGCGCTACGCTCGCGTGTGCTGCTCGCGATCTATCTCGTGCTCGACACGATCACGCAATTGCTCATTGTCGTCACCATGGTCACGGCAGGTGCGTGTGAAAATCGGTGGTACGCAAGCGCTGTGTGCCGCTGGTGACAGCTGTGCACCCGTTCATTGTCTCTGACGTTGCTCAAAATGATATTTTAGTTCAACAAAAAGTTCAACATTTTGTTGAACGCGTAAAAACAGATTTTCAAAAAGCAATCCGTTGAGCGGCCGGTAAAACGCTCAGTATCAGGTTTGAACAATTTGGTTTCACTACAGTCCATCTGGCTAATATACGTTGTCTATGCTGAAATTTGCTGAATTCCCATCAATGAACACTGTGCAGTCCATCTGGATAATATAACAACTGGCTGATGATTGCTTGGTTGCACACACGTGCAGTTGATGTATGCGGCTGCCTCCACAGCGATGCCTCATGCATCAGCCTTCAAAGAGTGCACGCATCAACTGTGCAACGAAGCAATCAGCCAGTTGTATACAACTGTACGTGTGGTGTCAGTGCGTCTCCCCTCCCGCACAGTTCGTTTGTTCGCGTGCAGCGTGCGTGATGGTTGACTCGCACTATCGTGTGCCCGCCGACTGTCTGTTGCGTCGTTGGACAGACGCCGGCGCGCACTCGATCACCGGCGGCGTCAACGAACGCGTGCAACAGTTGCTCGACAGTCTCCAGAGGAACGTCGGCTGCTGCGGATTCTTTGGGCCAAAGGACTACTACCGGGGCAACGCCGCCTACCAGACCACTGTGGTTCGCCATTCGACGCTTTTTAGAACTCGCTTTTCTGTTTTAACAAAATCGAATTTGTCCTTGCGGTTTTTCCGGAGACGGGTGCACACGAACGTCCTTGAAGATTCTGTTTCTTTTCCGATCAACCTGCTTTCGTTGCAAACCAATTGTCACCGTCTGTCGGACATGCAATACAGGCATAAAAACAAAT
>JASANC010002175.1:0-111111 GCA_030248135.1 Theristus sp. LFF4_11
GCGGTAAAAACTGAAAGCGCGAACACATGTTGATGACATACCGGAAAAAAAAAAAGAGATAGAAAAATAAGTAACACTGTTTTCAGAATAGGTTTTTCGTGTCTACAGCGTATGAAAAGTAGTCGGATAAAAATTTTTTCGCGGCTCCAAGCACAACTTTGGGTGTTCATTCTGTGTGCACAGAACTTTGCTTGTGGCTTATACTATGCTCGCTGGAGGAAGCGAGTAAATTTTGAAAAATTTTTGCGAGAGGATAACGGCTCATATAATGCGTGATGGGCTGTCCGCTCGCTGACGCTCGCTCGCGCATCCGCATGATACCTCAACCACGACGGCGGTGACTTCGACCAATAGACAAAACGCAAAAATAATTTTGCATGCATCACGAATAAATATGTCTGAAAAAATACAAATAACACAAATATGTTGCAATATAAGCATCGCTTTGCAAGCTGCTGAAAAAGTGCTACTCAATTTCGAGAATACGAAGAAACGAAAATTAACAAAAACATACAAACTTCCACGAACACCAGAACTTATTTACAGTGAAACGCGTTTTTTTGGTTATGACGAAATATCATATCGTAAAAATTCATACCAACACGTATACACAGGCAAACTGTGTTCTGTTAATTTCGTTTGATGCACGTCAAATGTGTGGGTTTGACGTTTTTTACTGCATAATAATTCACGTTTGATTTTTTCGTGCACATTAAAAACTTCTTAGTGATGAGAGTTGACGTTTTATTCAAACACTATGAGGCAAATTGTGTCTCAAAGTCAAGTCACAGTCGCAAGAAACCTGTCTTAAAGGAAAAGTATGCACAAAAAATCACCAAAGCTATGCAATTTGCACAATATGGCCGAATAAATAAGGCACTCCTTGTATTCTCCATCAAGGCTGGATCGGTCGCAGACTCAGGGGAGTTGTCTTTTTCGGGAACGCCAGGCTATCTCCAATCAGGTGTGCAAAGGAGAAAGAATGAACAGAATAGCACGAAAAATAAATTAGTGTAATAAACACGTCAACAACGCGTAAAACCAGAATCACTAATCGATGTCAATAATCGTCACTAAGCTGTCATCTTCCGAAGGTAAATCTTGTTTTCGCTCCCTTTTACCATTGTCACCACCATCTCCACGTCGGTTGACTCCCAGAAATCGCGAAACCTTCATCAAACAGCAATTGAATTCAGAGCCGGTGTCCAGTGTTCGCGTCTCGGTGCCGATGTCACCGGCTGTCCCGGCCGGGGGACCGCCGATTCGAATGCGGGCACGTTTGCGAGCAGCGGGACTACCACCACTGCTGGGGCCAGTTTTACAGAAGTTTATACTGGCAAAGACCAGTTCATACTGACTTTTGCATACGGTACGGTACAGTACGTCACGTCACGCGTCACGTCACGTCACGTCACGTCACGTCACGTCGAAGTCATCGACACGTCATCAGAGTTCTGGTTTTTTACGCAAATCCGGTCCCACCAATGCCTGTCTGCACGCTTCAACGTGATATGATGAGAGACTGAAATGTGTTGTCTCTACTTTCTGACAAGTTTATTCAGGGCGCTCAGTGGTGTAGCACTACTGCACTACAACGCGTTTAGTAAATCTGCGTTCTGGGCTAATTTCATGCGAATTTTCCAATAAACATATTTCAATTTTCTCACACCACATTGAAGATCAGACTTTATTGGTGAAACAGTTTACGTGGAAAACAAAACAAAAACTGTGATGATCCATGGATTCCAATCAGAAGCTCCAGCAGTGGTGTAGCACTACTGAACTACAAACTAGGTTTTTAGTAAAACTTGGTCTCTGAAGTCGGAGTCTGGTTTCTCGACGATTTCAGAAGACTCTGGAGTTAATACTGAGTGACTTCTTGCTCGCCTTGAGCGAAATGTCCGCGATTTCCGATCGATCATTAGCGGAATCGTCATCCGTTGGTGTTGGTGCCGGCGGCTTGATTGGCACGCATTCGCGCTTTGGCCGCGTGGTACCCACGCCACGCTTCGACGGATGAGTGCTGGAAACTGATTTTTTCGTTCTTTAAAAATATTGAAAAACGTTTGGAACCATTGAACAATTTATTGTTGTTTTTTGATTTTCAAATTTTTATTAGATTTCTAATACTTGGATTCGGTGATTATCACACAGTAAAATTGGACACAGTCACAATACAATCCATAACCTGCAAATACGTACACACACACACACCACACACACGGACATTGGCGATTTTTTCTCTTGGTAAACTAAATGGTTTGAAATTCAGACTAAATGGGCATTTTCGGCTGTGCAGAGTCAAAAGCCGCGATGAGAATTTTGCTTTCTAATGTGCCGAAAAAACCTATTACAGCAGAGCGTGAGTCAACGTTGGGACGTTACCCTTTCTGACGTTTTCAGAAACAACCCGGAGCAAATGGACATTCAAAGACGAAAAAGGTTGAAACAAACCGGTAACGTTTTTGATGCCTTTGATTTACACAAGGCAAATGTTCGCTTGTCAAACCGCTTGGTAGATGGTTTCTTCATTTTCACATGGTTTCAATTGCTGCTGCAAGTACGGTTTTTATTTAAAGTACTTTTTAGTCCAGGTAAAATAGGATTTTACTTTGGTTTGGTTATGTAACACGGTGGGATTATACTTGGAATCATAAAAACAACTTGCCAAAATAATGTAAACCAATTTGAATTGCTAGAAGAAACAAAGAAGCGTCAGCTGATTTTTCTTGCCAAAAAAAGGTGAAAACGTTCAACATTCTCTTTCATTGAATAACCGACGAATAATGAATAGTAAGTAACTCGAATAAGTTGGTAAGAGAAAACGATTTTTTTCATTTGTACACACAACACTCTCACAGTCGAAATCATCTTTCCAGACGTAACACACACGATTGTGCATTTGGGCAAGACGACAAACGATGAATGAATTAATTTCCAGGAATCAATTTTCTTCAAGTTTTCACCGGTGTGATGCTGTGCTTTTTGAAATTGATTAAAAATCTATAATCTATAATACTAAGATAGTAACTGTGTGTTGAAATTTGAACGGATCACCGTGGTCGGGGTGCACCCAAGGACTGTGCATCACGGCTGACGCAATGCTTTCCCCACTCTGCCCTTCCAGACTGCTGTGAACGACAAGAAGCTGAAATATTAACATTGTTTTTGGGGTGCAATTGCTGAGATGAAACAGTGCGAAACAAAATCTCGCTGCAATTAGGATGCAGCTAATGAAATCAGAAAACAGGGAATCATTCGGTTGAAACGGTTGTAAAAATGTGAAAACTGTTGCAGAAATTGCAACGCCAAAACGACTCCGCCCGCATTTCGCTCACCTGAGTGCCCATGAGCACCAGCATAATGCAGACACGTCCGCCATCAACAAACATCTTTTTTATGTCTCCGTCACTGGAAAATCAACAAAGGACAAACTAAACAAGTCGTGGGACAACTTGACTTTTGTGAAAGTAATTGCGGGAAAAATGAGATAAGCATTAGTGCATCTATCTATAATACTAAGATAGTAACTGTGTATGTATGTAAGTAAGTCAGGTCCGTTCCGCTACGTTGATTGGCTATTAAAATTTACAAATTTGAGCCAATTTTGCTATTTAAGTCATCATCAGCTGAATACTCATACTCCATTTTCTAATGATGACAATGCAAATACAAGTTTAAGTCGTCATTCCGCATGGCTTTAGTCATCATGATGCCTTTTGCTCAAGAGCGACAACCAACAAGCGAGACAATCGTAATAATTGCAAGGACTCCATTGTAGACGATGGAGTGTTTTTTTACAAAAAACGAGTTTTTTTGTTGCACTCGATCAAAAAGAACTGGCTTAGGTTAGGGTAAGCGGGGAAAAGAAGTAAACATTCGAAACAAAAGCGGGAGCTTTGCTACGGGTACTCAGTAAAATGTAGAAAATCGTTGCTTTTTTCATTTGTTTTTTTATCACAGAAAATGCGTCACTTACGATAGAAAAGCTACATAGGAAGACAAAAACGACCGTTTTACACAATGGACACTCAGAAACGTGTTGCTTTTTGTTGAACTCGATCAAAAAGAATTGGCTTTGTTTAGGGTAAGCGGGGAAAAAAGTAAACATTTGAAACAAAAGCGGGAGCTTTGCTACGGGTATTCAGTAAAATGTTGCTGTTTTGTCATTTCCATTCTATCAAAAATCCTTGGCTAAGGTTAGGGTAAAAAGTAAGAGAAGTAAACATACCACACAAAAGTGGCCGTTTTGCAGCGAATATTCAGAAAAGTTTTGCATTTTTTCGTCATTTAAACTTTAAAAGGCTTGGCTTAGGTGAGCTTTGCTACGGGCATCCAGTAAAATGTTGCTGTTTTGTCATTTCCATTCTATCAAAAATCCTTGGCTAAGGTTAGGGTTAAAGGTAAGAGTAGTAAACATACCACACAAAAGTGGCCGTTTTGCAGCGAATATTCAGAAAAGTTTTGCATTTTTCGTCATTTAAACTTTAAAAACGTTAGCTTAGGTTAGAGTAAGCGGAAAAAGAAGCAACTTATCAAGACGAAAGTTGGCGTTTTGCAACAATTGTTCAGAAGTGTTGCCTTTTTGACATTTACACTCTAAAAGGCCTGGCTTAGGTTAGGGTAAGCGGGAAAAAACCATTACCAAGTCAAAAGCGGGCGCTTTCCAATGGGTATTTAGAAAAGTATTGCCTATTCAGAAATGACAGCTGACTGAAGCAGATTACTTTTCTTAAACCCGTATCTTAAACTGAAACAAAAACTTAAACCGGTATCATTTTGTTGCTGATTGTTGTTAAACTTAATTGTTGCTAATCAAACGACATTTTTTTGAACAGGAATGGCGATTGAACGATATTTGACGATATTGAAAAGCTAACCAAACAAGATTTATTTCTGAAACTTTGAGCGGGAACGGCTGTTATGTAATTGTTGCTGATCAAAGGAGATTTTTTTGATATTTTAAACGGGAAGGACAGTGGAATGCAGCTGATTAACAAAGAATGAAAGGACAAATAAGCGACATTGAAAAGCTAATAAATGCGTGAATTGATTTTGATACTTTAATAGGGAATGGCAGTTGTTTGTTGCTGATTAAAAAAGATTGTTTTTCATATTTTGAATGATAGTGCAGTTTTGATTGTTAGATATCTGTTATTTCTTATGTGTCGCTTTGATTGATGCTGAAACAGCGAATACCAAACCACACAGTAATCAGTGTTATGGCGAGTAAATCAGGTTACGATTAAATCGACAGCAATAAAATCAGCAAAAGCATGTTGCTTGACAAAAAACACGGCTTAAACAACAAAAAATGCTGTGATTTTCAAAAAAGTAGAAGCATCGACGGATTGCTTTAAAAGTGAGCGATCATTTCAATGGTAAATCAACAACAGTCGGTTAAAGCAGCTCAAAATCAAAATGCAATGCGTTTTGAGTCCGCGTCGTGGGCAAGGTCAAAAGGAAAAACCAACTCAAAAATAATAGTTGTATTTATCAGCTAACCGTGCCGTAGGCACGGGTCAATTTGCTAGTTAGATGAATATGATCAAACGTGTTTATAAAGATCTGTTAAAAGTAATGAAAAGTGGCTATAGGGATTGATGGCTTCGGCGACGAAAAGTTGTTGATTGGATCGAAGCCTTTGACTATGGCGTATGAAATCACGTTAGTTAGAGCAGCACAACAAAACTGTTTTGAACGAATGCAAGCTTTTTTAGTTTGTACTAAACTGCTTGTGTGTTTGTGACTGTGCGATTGCAAAACATTTTCGTGAAAGAATGTTCACAATACAATCCTTCAATCATGTGCTTCGTCCAAAACACAAAAGTGCCGCTTGTTCATATAACTGTGTGGTGTTTTTCCTCAACTGTAATCACTTAAAATTTTAATTATTAAATGTTAATAAAATTCTGCTGATTTTTATGTGCAACATGACAACGTGTGTATAATCACATTTTAATGCCGCAGTGGCAAATTGAGGTAAGCAGAGATGATTGAAATAACAATAAAAATTTGAGATACACTGCTAATTAGGAAATCGGCTTTATGGGAACAAAGATTTTAAAAATGTAGGTATTCCGTAACTGACATGTAAACAATCAAATTAAAAGTCAATCGCATGTGCGTCAATGCGACAAGGTGAAGTCCAACAGAGACATGGTGTTGCTTTATTCAAAACTGCTAATTGCACCTCAAAATTAATCACATGTGTACTGCCGAGTCGCCAGGTAATTTTCTAAGGTTTTTGTTGTTGAACACTGAAAACCCGTCGTTGTGCATTTCTTTGTGTAATTTACAGTCCGTCTGGATATGCAACATGACGTAATAACCAACCAATTAGCGCTGAGAATTGCTATGACCAAACAATCAGCTAGTTGCATATATTATCCAGATGGACGCTAGTGAAAAACGTGTCATGAGAAATGGCCATGATAATAAATCCCTGAAGGAATAGCATCTTGTGCACGTACTTGTGCATCTACAGGTGCAGTATTTTTCTGCATGCGTTGTGGCCCACGGATTTTTTATAATTCTCCGTCATTCAGTAATTTTACTTTTGCGCTCAATACAATGTATGTTCACGAAATGCATCGCAAACAAATTATGAAAAACCAAACCATTGTAATATCTTTTATTTTGGTCCCGCGTCACAATGCGCGCATAAATGGGTAAGCAGTCAGTCTCATGCACGACGCGGGAATTTAAAATTAACAAAGGGATCCGAGTCCCCTAAATAAGGCCGGGTCACTTATGCTATTCTGAATTACCACATAAAGATTGAAATTAGTTTCCTTTCACGTCCACAACCGCATTGAGTCGCAGGTCTTAAAGAAAAGATAATATTTGCAACCGAAAACACGACAAGAGTGGTTCACCTTGCTTGTGTAGCACAATTTACAAAGCTTTCTTCAGTTACACGCTTCACAATCACAAATGATGTTCTTGAGAAAAGGAAGAGAGACAGACAGCGTTTACTGTCACAGAAGAAGCCGCCGGACAGAGCGTTGACAGAGCTAGCATAGAATCGACCGTTGTTCCATTTGTACTAATCACGGGACGCGGGCGCTTGCGCGTACAGCGGTCGCGTCACCTTCTCCTTTCCTCGGTACTAAAATTAAAAAAAAAGTTTTTTTGAATTCTGGAGTAATGTTACATTTGACGCTTTCAGTGCGGTTCGCATGGAGCCTTACGGCTGGTATCTTAACAATTTGTTGAACTAACAGTTTCAAGAACAAATAACGTATAGAGGAAAAAGGAGCGTTCATTTTCTCATTGTTTTAGTGTGCGAAAGTGATTCACAACGCTGCATTGATTTCTTGTCTCGATAATTACCCAGTATTCTTCTTTCACGCAGAAGAACGGAAGTCTGCAGAAATTATCGATAGCTGCAGTGGTTTGATCTCTTTTCAAGTCTCCCACACACAACAACTCAGTCGACTGGCAGACTTCCCCCGGCCGACAGCGGACTATTCCGCATATACCTGAAATTAAAACATTCTCAATTGAGAATACAATTTTGTAATATCAGATATGACCTATTTTTTCAAACGTGTCCCACTAAAGTGACGTCATGTGCCGCCAAACATGCGCTTGCCGTTCACAGCAACCAGACTATCCGTTTAGCCGATTTCTTTCCGTAAACAAATGGTGAATGTCGAATCAGTCACACCAAACTGACATTTTAGTGTCTGTACTTAGACAAACGGGCGTTTTTACAACAAGTGACGTCATTTTAGTCCGGACACGTTTGAATAAATCCACAATACAATGTCGAGATGCGGGTGAGTGTGGAACCTGTTGTTTGGCACGTATTTATACGCAACCAAATGTTATGCAAGATGCGGCATAAAACCACAAAATGACTCGTCCTCGTCGCTACAGTCGCTAAATCGCGCTAGAAATCAGTTTCGTGTTTAGCGCCAATTCAAAATTGGTGAAGTGTCAATCAAGTCCCTGAGATTCGACCAGGTCACTTGGGCAGTTTTGAATTCCCGCATCAAACACGAAACTAACTATTTGTAACGTCTGCAAACGCATTGGGTCGCAGAGCCAAAAGAATCGATAATAATTAGCAGTACAGTTGTTGTGTTACACAGTCAACCAAACCAACCAACGCGTAACGGAGCACAGTAGGCCCGATAAACCCAGGGAGCACGGAAAATGTTGGTGCCGACCCGCAGCTGTTGATTATAGCAGCGGTAGTTTGTTGGACACATGAATACTGTGAGACACGGCTCTGAAAATTGAGAAGAAAACTGATTTTGCCAGGCAGCACAAGTACACATTAACTCAAAAAAATATGTGATCAAGTTGGTCAGCTTAGAGCATGGTCAGATATTTGTCGAGTGTTGCACTAATGCACAAGCATGACACACGCCAAAAAGGGTGTGTCTCCGTGCCCTGTCCGCCAGGGTGTTGCACATTGTTTCCTGTAACGCGTGGTGCCCCAAAAAATGTCCCGCCGAGTTCCGAATGTGGTGTTGCCACTCACGGCTGATTGTTGAGGTAACTACAGGGTGGGCCAAAAGAGGTTCCATTTTCAAACTGTTGTCACTGGCTGGTGTTTTAATATTATGAGCTGAAATTTTCAGCATTGATAAAACATGTGATACCATTTTAGTGACAAATTTTTTTTTCCGATATATAATTCCTGGCGCTCACTGTGGCAGATTTTCTAAAAAGCTCGAAAAATCAACAAATTGACTGAAATGAGTGCAAGAAAAAATTAGTATCAAGATGCGTGATTCAATTTTGAAACTGTTGCGAAGGTGACAAATGGGTCTTTTTGGATACCCGGGGTATTGATAGTTCAAATCATGCGCTCAGATTGGAAAGGTCTCACACTTGAATTGCATTTGAGCAGCTCGAGCGAAATTCTGATGTTTCACAACAAACTCGAGTCAGCAGCCATGCGACTGCGACAGAAAGAATTGTTCAGTTGACTTTTTGTTTTGTGTGTTGCTCTGTCTGTTAATTTGTTTCTTTTGAAAAGTTTTTCTGCGGTTTGAATCAAAACAGTGTTTCAGTTTCAGTTTTCTGCAGTTTCGTCATGGTTAAGTGGACAGCAGAACAACGGCTCTGGTGTGCTATCTGGTGGGAGCAATCTGAAAGTTTTTCTGCAGTGACTCGCCAGTTTCGCGTAAAATTCAATTTGGGTCGCCACGAGATTCGCCAACCAAGTCCGTTCTTTTGTGGCACACCAATCTGCTTGAGCATGGCAACGTGTTTTACCGAAAAAGTGGATCCGGTCGACCTTCGATTGCTGCTGCATTCAAAGACCCGACGGCATTTGGCCGAACACGACAAGGAAGAAGAAGCTGATGAAGAAATCCAGCCGCTGACGGACGAGAACCTTGATGATGATTTGGATGGCTATGAGCAATGATTTGTAGTGAAATTCTTGGTTAAAAATTCGTTTTTTTTAATTTGGGAATTTTTAAACATTGTGCTGTAAAACTGAATCTACTTGACCAAACTATAGTCGGACTGGATAATTTCGAGCATTAGCTGATTGGCTGGTGCGTTACCGTAATCAGATTCAAACGCGGGCCGTTCAAATTGCACTTTGCTTTTTTTCAATTTCTAATTTTTCAGTGTTTGTGTTGATGAATGTTTGAATTTTCAATGGACAAAACTTGTTTGTGATTTATGTGATACAGAAAAATAAAAAAAGTAAAGTTTAAGGCGAATTATTATTTTTTTCAGAAAAAAAGAACGACGACGACGGTGACAAATCTAAATCAAAAATTTGGCCATGAAAGCTGCTGTTCTATATTTTTAAACTGCAACAAATTGTCTATAAACAGCTCAAAGATGCAGAAAAACTAAAATCAGCTGTTTCCAAAGGCACAAATTCATTTTCCGAACAAGTACGACGGCGACAGCAACGACGACAACTAGAAATGTTGTTGTGTTTGATTTTTAATTGAAAATTTTGTTTATGATGATTTGTTTTGTGGGAAAATTTGAAAAGCAATCGGTTTTCAAACGAATATTCACTTTTCGAGCGTCGAGAGCGCATCATCGTCGCCGTCGTTCTTTTTCTGAAAAAAAATAAAAATTCGCCTTAAAATGTACTTTTTTTTATGTTTCTGTATTTCATAAATAATAAACAAGTTTTGCCCATTAAAAATCCAAACATTCATCAACACAATCACTCAAAAATAAAAAATTTTAAAAAAGCAAAGTGCAATTTGAACGGCCAGCGTTTGAATCTGATTACGGTATCGCACCAGCCAATCAGCTAATGCCCGAAATTATCCAGTCCGACTATAGATAAAAATTTTGTCAGAAAAATGGCATCACATGTTTTATCAGTGTTGAAAATTTCAGCTCATAATATTGAAACACCAGCCAGTGACAGCAGTTTGAAAATGGAACCTTTTTTTGGCCCTTTTTTGCAGAAACATTTTCATAAGCAAAAAACGCATGGATCAGGTTCAACCGTTTGTTGTATTTGTGAAAATTTTTATGCATCTGCACCTGCAGCATTCACACGAACACCTGCATTTGCATGAATATCTACACGAACATCTGCACTTGAATCGGCATCTCTGTATTATTTATCTGTGTGGGACACCACACAGGGCGGGACAACAGGCGAACAGGACACCGGAGTCGGACATCATTTCTGACAGCATTTTTAGCGTGCATAAGCAAGCAAATGCGCCCACTTGGCTATGATCGGGCCATGCAAATGTGTGCTCCCAGTGAATGTCACTCACTGTATTCGTCCACCCAGCGGCTGACCAGTACGTCTGCGTACGCATCTGGCTCGGACGTACCGCTGCTGCATTGGGTCACTACAATCTGAAAGAAACATCACTTTTTGAATAAAAGCAACATTTCATTGATGTTTGGTGCCACAAAACGGGGTCGTCAGTTAGTTTGAGCGTTGCTACTCAATTTGCCACAAAAATACGACTAAAACGCGTAGAATGTAGAAAAATAATGCTCGTAAATATCGTATTTTAAGGCCAGTTCATAGTGACGTATGCTGACGTACGTCAACGCACGTCTCCCTAGACGGTGGTATGCGGTAACACGAGACGTGCCGTGCCGTACGCATACATACATCAGTATGAACGGGCTTCTAGTGGTATGTATATGTAGCAGCAAATTTAGGCAGTGTTTCTCACTTTTCAACTCACTGGTTTCGTCGTTGTCAACTGAAAAAAGTTCAAGAAGAAAACCAACCGCTAAGGTCACTATGGAAAGACTTGCACTGTGGCGCATCTCCAATGTTTGAGCGTCGCGCACCGCTGAAAGAAGTGAGCATTTGAAACGATGTTCAATTCTGTATAATCACGCTGAAAACATGTCCGAGCAAGTGTCCGGTGTCCTGTGGGTCTGCGCCTCCTGCGGAAATAGAAGTGCAAACATCACAGCACATTTAGGCCATTTTTAGTTTTCAGACACAGACCCTGAGCGGAGGTCGAAACAGGTCGAAACGAAAAAGTGCCGAGGCGGACAGGCACAAGGACACCGGACGCCTGTACGGACATCTTTTTTAGCTTGATCACATGAATCTGGCAAAAGCCAACAAGGAGTCTGATTCTGAGAGTAGCAATTTGTTTCGGACATAAAAACGCACATACAATATGGCCGAATGAATAAGGCAGTCCTTGTTTACTCATTCGAGGCGAAATTAGTCGCAGACTAGGAGTTGTCTTTCTCAAAATACCAAGATATTTGCCACTCGTGTGTACAGTATGCCCGTTTAAACATGGCAGCTTTTTTCAGGGTGCAAGGAGCGCGCGAAATTTGAATCAAAGAAAAAAGTTGCTCAGAAACCCAACTGCGTGTCAAATTTTACATGTTTCTGAAAATTAATTGGTAATTCGGGCTATTCTGTTTATTATGTCTACCTTTGCACACTCGATTGGCGGATATCTTATCATTTTTGAGAAAGAAAACTCCTAGTCTGCGACTAATCTCGCCTTGATTGAGACTGCCATATTTATTCGGCCATACTGTACGTACAATGGACAAAGAACGAACAGAACAGTACGAACAAGTTGGTCAATGAAAAAACACGTCAAATTTGACGCATAATTGGGTTGCAGAAAGTCTTTTTTACTTTCATTCAAATCTCGCGCGCTCCTTGCACCCTGAAAAAAGCTGCCATGTTTAATCGGCCATGCCGTATCTACAAGGCAGCAATGCGTGGGCCAGAAACAGGAATGAAAACAAAGCCGTTTTTATTTGGTTTTTTTCCCCACTACAAAACAGCCCACAGATTCACTGAAAGCTTCTTCAAACGTTTTACTGTAGTTCTGCTACAAGCGACATCTTATTGGAAATATGGGTGAGATGAGGTCGGGTGGCGCATGGAATATAATTCACGTGTACTTCCTTTGTTTTTTCGCTAGCTTGGAATCCTGCTGCAAAAAAATCCATCATCGTTATGGAATTGAAAACATTGTATTCACAGTGTATGACAGTCATGCGGTGTTTTTAATCAATCAACCAACCAATCACAACAATGTTCTTCAACCGCCAATTACGCCATAAACAATATGTGGAACAATCTTTGAGTTTAATGTGTTCTTAAAAGCACGAAAAAATAGTTGATTTATAGAAAGGAAATTAAAGCAGTTGAAAGTTGTTTCTCAATTTGCTGAAATCTGTGATAACATGAACACCAAGCATTTGCGATACAAAACGACGGCAAGGCAAGCGTTTTCGAACTTTTTTAAAAGTATACAATGTAGATTTTATTAAAATAGATAGCAGCCAGCTAGCCATTGTGTTTTTAGATACAAATTGAGGAACGATATTTGCCTAAGAAATCTCTGCAGCCTTCCTGGACCATTTGGTCGTGTGATCTTGTACCCACGCAAATTCATTGGTCTCATCACCGTTATTTGTACAGTGATGTATTGATCGCCAACACGCGGTGCCTCATTAACATTTAAAAGTCAATCAAGCATGCCAGATTCAGAAGCATTTTCTTTGGCAGATGCATTCCCCGTTTATTGCGGTAATCAGAAGTGTCACGCAAAAGTGCCGCAGGAGTAAAACGTAAGAGCAGGCCAGCGAGCACCACATGATGAGTCTCTGCTTTGGCTGCTTGAATGATTGCTCGACGCACCACCAATCAACACGCCAAATTACGCTAAAACAGCACGAATGCGGTTGTGTACGGAATGACCGAGTAAACATGGCAGCTTTTTTCAGGGTGCAAGGAGCGCGCGAAATTTGAATGAAAGAAAACAGACGTTCAGAAACCAACATGTGTGCCAAATTTGACGTGTTTTTTAGACCAATGGATTCTTCGTGTCATTATGTTCATTCTTGCTCCCTTGAACACATGATTAGGAGTTATATTGGCATTTTTGAAAAAGACAACTCCTAGTCTGCGACGGATCCCGCCTTGACGGGCTGCCTTATTTATTCGGCCATACTGTATCTTATTTTGTGTTGCTACCTTCTCAGCTCTTGTCTTGAACTGAACTTGCCCTGAGAAAAAAGCGTTGCTGTTGAGTTTACGATAGAATTTTCTACCAAATTGACTACTGTGTTTAAGACACATCGTCTCACGTGCTTCTCACAACACGTGAACTCAAGTTTTTGCAGTGATTAAAAAAGCGTCAACAGCCTCTGCAGGCAAATGTGGCGCAGTTGGTTTTTGTGTGTGCTGGATGGATGCAGGAGGTGAGCGATTCGATAACCGCTGCTGAAAGTCGACAGAATTTTTTCCCTGAAATCTTCCGAACCTACACTACGCCACTAGGCTGCCGTTGCGTGCGTCATTTTTTGCCCCTGACTACTGCTATTCGCTATCAAAATTTAGTTCACGTTCTGCAAGTCAACAGGAGAATTCAATAGTGAAATCAGTAGTAACAGTTTTTAGTAATTGTTTCTGGTCAAAAGCTTATTAGCAATTTCAATAGCAGCGGTTTTTCAGAATGTGTCACCGAACTGCTAATTATGTTTAGTTATTGATGCGCACGTACGCAGCCGGGTGATTGCATGACTCCGGCGTGCACATGAGAACAGTTTAAGCTAAATCATTATGTGAAATCAGCGCGGCATTACGTACTCATGAAAACTGAAGTGATTCATGGTGCAGTTTTGCTGTCTGTTCTAGAAAAACACCAAAGCGAAGTTGTGAAAGATTGAGAAAGCAATTCGTGAATCATGATCGACGCTCGTTGAAACTTTTAATCGAATTTCACGAAGTGCTGAAGAACAAAACTTGTAACATTGGAGATCTTGTCAACCAAAGTGCCGGCTATCGCGACTGTGAAGTGAAATGTGTGCACGCGAAGGGCAACATGTAGCTCAGCTAAAACGCTGAAGGTGCCGAAAACAAAAGATATACGGTACTTTTTAATAGGCACATTACTGAGAAGCACTTTTTTGTAATATCAGGACACCCCGACTTTGTATTTTTGAAGCGCATAAATCATAATTGGCAAATTAGCCTGTTGGTTTGTCTTCGCACAAGGCAGTTGACGTCTAGCCCCGGTGACTTTCGAGCGTAAAAAACGCCGTTTCACAGATGCAAACTTCATTATGATAATCCCAGCCCCCGCATCAGCACTGCTCACGAGCCACTGGCGTACGTGCACACGCTGCGACCTCAACAAAAACTCTTTCAAAACGTAGCTATTTTTATTCCAGACTTTATAAAAAGGCTTGGCTCAGATTAGGATCAGGTTAGTCTTGAAATCAGGCTTACGTTTGGTTTTTAGTTCTGTTTAAGCAATGTCTGACAACACCCAGCTTGGAGCGTGGTCTCGAATTGTTTACTGAACCTGTAACTCTTGACTGCGCAGTTGAGACGCACGCATGCGAGTCTGACTGGAGCACCATGCTGTTCCGTGTGCCTGTTCCAAACAACGACAACCACCAACCAACACGTTTGTAGTCCAGTCCAATGATTATCGTGCACTTTTTCATTCATGATGGTCTATCATTTATGAACAATCGAAAAACAAAACAGCAATAATAAAAATAAAAAGTTAAAATACAAGTTGAAATGATTTTTTACCAGTATTCAAATGAAAAAAACACAATAACTCCGTTACTCGGTTGTTTGACAACAAGAAAACGAAACACGCAAGTGCAAAAACGAACGAAAAAAATGTCAATGCTCATGCGTGTTTTGTGGAAACGGGAAAGCACGGAATCTAAATTCACCGAAGATTTTTTTGAAAATGGTAATTGAGAATGAAAACTTGAACGAACTTGTCTGGCTCACCCAATTCTGAAATCAATGTGCATGATCGAAAACCGAACGTAAAATATAAAACATTGAAATAAATACACCATAAATAAAAAGAATCAGATATTATAAATTGTAAAACGACGTAAGCGCCGCTGCCCAAACTTCCAAAGTGATGCGCTTTACGATTTTGCGGACTCATATAAAAAATCGCATAGAATCAAAAATTCACTGTCGACAACCGCACTGTAAGTACAATAACAAGATTGTTTGAAAAGATCACACAATTTATAAAAACTAAAATCTTGAAGAAAGAAAGAATACCAAATAAAATACAAAATAAAAAAACAGATTTTTGTCGAAATTGATTTTGTGAAATCAATCAAGTAAGATTCCAAAGACTAATGAAACAAACGTTTGCATGCCTAAAATAAACCAACACTGAAACTACCAATGTTTCGTTTTGCCGTCAGACATAAGTAAAACAATAATAATAGTGGTAGTACACCCGTCAAAGCCCCGAAATAGAAGTTTTTTGCGATAATCAAAAAAGAAAACAAAGAGCATACAGCAACTGGGAAGAAAACATTTGAGTCAACAAGCCGAACACGTCCAAGGGTTCTTTAGTTGTCAGATTGTGCAGAGCACACAGTTTGAAGAAACTTTTAACCAAACTTTTTGATCGTTTGTTTGGACCTACAAAAAGATCAAAAGTGAACACTAACGAACGGAACAAGGTTACAGAAAAAACTTGACAGAGTGCAGATAATATTGTTCACAGCACTATCGTGATCAGATATAAGCATAACTAAAACACAGAGAACAGAAACAGATACAAGCGACTTTACAATACTTAAAGAATATAACGAAACCACAATCGAAAATGTCACAGAGAAACGAAAATAACAAATAGACAGAGATGAGACGAAACGATGAGAAACCGTCGATCGAGCTGATTTGCCAGTTGCCAGTGATCGCAACGCACTGACGATCGTTGTTTTTGAGTGGCGGCAACACTCAAAATTCAAACGTCTCGTCGGCCATGTCGATCGCCCACTGGAACTTCTCGCGTTGCGTTTTGTTGTAGACTTTAGTGATCTCAACGTTGTGTTTCTTGCACCTGCAGTTTTTGCACATTATTCATTTCATTTCATTATAACGAAAGTTTCAGGAATTCAGCGACTGTTTGTCACTTGGTGATCTTGCTTAGAATGTTACGCCGCTGGCGCTTACCAAGCAACCGTGATTCGCGGGTCCAAATAGTTCAGCTTCGACGTGCCCAACGCGATCTGCTTGTTTTCATCCTGAAAACACGAAAAAAACCGCTCGAGCACTGATGAACTGCCAAGCATTCAGCATCGCCCAAACGTCCCACCTTGTCCGTCTGCTGCAGCTTCAGCTTCTTCAGCTGTTCACGTTTCGTCTCGAGGCGTTTCAGCACTTTCTCGCGATCTTTGCCGCGCGTCTTTTCGAGCTCTTTCTTCAGGTCTTTCACCTCGTGCTTCTTGTCTTTTATCTGCGTTGGACATGCGAAATGTTCAAATAAAAACAATTGTAAGCGCAGCCTATCAGGTTCCAATCGTAAATCGCCAGTGACATGCAATTCAATGAAACAGTTCAATCTTTTTCACGAACCAATTGCAAACTTCCAAATTTAGCGAATGCACCAACACCCACATGAAATTCCTAGCGTGTGTAAATGGCTCACTTGCAGCACCAGCCAAACAATCCAAGCGGCTGTGTAAAATGACCAGTGCTAGACGATTAATGAACTGACTTTCACTTGGAACTTATAAACCGAATTTACTTTACTTTGAGTTTGAAACCGATTTATCCTTTTACTGCTTCTTTTCCTTTTTTTAGTGATGCTTCGTTAGCAAACCACACTTTCATTCCGTTAATCCAAAACACAGGTACCTGGCCTAAACAAGACATTTACCCAGAAATGAATCGCATGTTTAATAATTTTAAAATAAACTACAAGTCTCAGAATATGTCCCAAACATAATCCTAAGCATAGCCTGAACCTAATCCTAAGCCTAAGTTCAGCCCTAAGCCCAAGCCAAGCCTAAATGCACGTGACCACTCAAGGGAAGGAAATCCATTCCATAATCCTAATCCTGTTTAAACATGTAACATCAGGCATGAAGAGGCCCTTAAAATCACAACACCTGTCCTGTGGAACACCAAAACGACACGCAATTACCGTAACAAAACCAGTTGACCATAAAAACACAAGGTACGCCGCTTAAACAGACATTACAAACACCAACCTTGGCCGCAAGATTCTCCATTGACTTTTCGTGCGTCTTTGGGACGGAACGCTGATGGTTGCACAGAATGGCCACTTCGCGGTTGGCACGGTTGTACGCCAGCAGCTTCTCAGGGGCACTCATTTTGGCTGAAAATGAAAGAGAGACAGTTGGAATGCAATCGATGCTCCATGGGTGAGGTTGGTAATGCAGACTGACAATGCAAGTTGAAAACAGCGACAAACGGCTGCAAATAGTAATGGAATTTGAAAAAAAAGGAAAATGTGAAACACAGCTGCAGACGAGACGAACATTGCGTGAGCAGCGCCAGCTGGCGTTGCAGCGTGATCGAGGCGTTGTACGTGCGGAACACTTTGGCCGTCAGACCGTCCATTTGGTCTTGCAGGTGTTTGTTGAGGATCGATGTCTGCAAGCAAGCGCCATTGCACGTTCGTCCGACAGAGTCATTGGCATTGGTGTCAGTCACCAGCATGTTCACAGCAATCAGCCATCAGCGAGTGCAAATGCAACCAATCGAATGGTAACTGTGTTTCCTGCCAAGCAAACAAGCGTTCCGTACATTCAACCGATCGAACAGATCGTCGCCCGGCTTCTTGCGTTCTTGGAATAGTTTCAGATTCTTGAACACGCGCTTTTCGACCGGAATCGAGTTCTGATATCGCATGCTGTCCTTGCCGAGAAAGTCGAAATCGACCACGTATCTGACGGTGATGCATCGAATAATAAGTTTAATAACAGCGTGATTTGGCGTCACAAAAACAAATTCAGAACAAAGTGATTTGTCGGGACAAGAACAAACTCAGAAACACTGGAAATATAGAGAAAAGCCGCCACGTACTGCTTTCCGTCCTTCTCCTCGTGCAGCGTGATGTGCTCCACACGCAGCGAGCAGCAGCCGACCGTGTCCGCAGCCTCCTCTGTTTCTTTCTCGTTACCCGCACGTAACGCCAACTGAATTTGGAACCAAGGATTACTTGAGAAACGGGTGAATCACAGCCAGCCAGCTGGTTGGCTGCTTTTGAATTCAGCTCACTGATTGGTGCATTCAGGCATAAATCCACAATACACCAGACAGCCGCTTGCAACCAAAGCCACCAACGATGTCAATGAAGTACAACGCGACCGCCCGCTGCCGCACGCGCATCTCCTTCGACTTCCAGTCGAGCCTGTAGTTCTCCCTGATCTTATCGACGCATTTGTGCAGCTTGCGAGCAGTCTCGAACTTCTGCCAGTCTTTCTCGCCCTGCGCAAAACTTGGTTGCATTGCACGCTGTAGTTTGCTGCTGCACACAAAAGCGAAGCTATGAAAACACCAAACAGTTTTGTTCTGGTCGGTCATAGTGACACTTGATTCACTCGAGCGTCACCTTTATCCTCGAGCTCGGATTCAGCATGACGTATTTGTTCTGCCCGAGCACATTCTCCGTCCAGGACGCCAGCCAGCTGACCGTGTTGTCGTGACGCACCTCCCGCCATCGGTGGCCTTCCGGCGGCTTCGGCACTTTCGAATCTCTGCAAAACCGAGCAACGGTTTCCGTTTTATAGTCACGGTTGCAATGAAAAGACCAGGCACAGCACGTGTTCTAAACAGAAAAACACAATCGAATCCGTATACTGGCTAACAAGCAGATTATTACTGCCTTATAGGTCTCAACCCAACCAAACAAGCAGCGCAACACGCCACTCAATGTCCAAAACGCAAGTCTCTCCATGACTTGTGTGACCAATGAACGAACTTGCTGCAGTTGATGATGACGTCCTCGGGGCGTATCCTGCGCTTCAACTTGCCCATTTTCGGGTGATCGCCTCTGCCGCGGAAGAGGCCGGGCGGCTCGATGCGAAAGTTGCCTATCTTCTGGTCGTAGCCGTCGACGACCGCGATGCCGTACTGCTCCTGCTCAGCTGCACGCTGCTTTTTTAGCACCTGCAAAAACACTACTTCTGTGAGGTGAGATTGAGTGAAATACGATGATGGATACAGTTGATGGTACTAAAAGAGAAAGCAAACTGAAAGAACACAAACAAACGGGAGTAAAGTTCGCAAGGTTCGTATTTGTTCATTTGCAAGACATACGGCTCACACGTACAACCACCCAACGCAAATTTAACCGACCCTCATCTCACCTCCTTTTCCTCCTTGCTCATCTGTTTGCGCTCCTCTGTTTTATTCTTGAAGTACTCGGCGATCTTACGAAAGTCGCACTTTTTCAAATCGGTGATCGTTGATCGTTCGTCCGCTGTCATCACCTGAATGAAACATTCAGTATTTTTTCAATGCACTTTTTGAGTGACCGAGTTGTGCCGATCAAGCTTGTTCTGAAATGACTTTACGGAAGCATTGACTGAGAACTGAGAAGCGTCACAGACCTTTCGCCAGTCGTGCATGAAGTTCTTGTTGAACACATCATTCGCGGTGTAGTCGTGGTCGAGCATGCGTGCGTAGAACGTCGCCACTTCCTCCGCTGGTGCATTTAATCGCATTTTTTCGCCTGCAAAACCACATTGTTTCTTGTGTATTCTGGGAAGGCCGAGGAAAACGTGAAATGCGCGCAAGCCTGACAGACCATCGTAATAGAAATGTACGGATTTAGGCAGCGGTTCGTAAGTCGGCGCAAACAGTGGGCCGTTGTGCTGGAGATACGTCCACTTGACGCCATCTTCTCGTTGCTCTTCTTCCCACCTGAATGCAAAATACAACTTCACATCACACTCATGTTCAAATCGCCCACGATGGCTCAATGAACTGCCAAAAAAACCCAAGCAGACCATTTCCACACGGTCGTGTTCTCTTCCTCCTTTTTTACTTTGCCCTTCTTTGGTGAGCTCGACGACGAAGTTGAGTGCTTCTTCTCGTGTCTGTGATGATGATGGTGATGATGCTTCTGCGCTGAGCCGCTCGTGTGTTTGTTCTTTTTCTTCTGCTGAAAACATGCAGGAAAAGTGGTTCATTTCGTTCGTTTCTAGATCAAGGTGAATCGCGATGTCTTGGCGCCCGAACACACACACCGGCTTGTAGTCGTCCTCACTTTCTTCGTACTCACTCTCCTCCGTCTCCGCTTTTCTCTTTGACTTCTTCTCGGACGATTCCGCCTTTTTCAGCTTTTTCGCTCTGAAGATTTCAATGTCGATCAAAAGTGGCACACTCAAAAACCAGCATATTTCACGACCGAAGCAATAGAATAGACAGTGTCCATTGATGACGACACAGACCTGACGCTGAGCGGGATGTCATCTTCGTCGTCGTCGTCCTGTTCCATTTTCACCTTTGCCGCCTCCGCACTCCGTCGTTTCGTTCGATCGGCGCTCGTCTGTTCATTTTTCAGCTTTTTATGGCGTTCGATCTGCACAGTGAAATGCAAGTTTGCTTTTGCGTCACCGCTCACGGGGAGCAGCGCAGAATGGCAATGCCAGTGCTCAAGTGCAACACAATGCTCACCAGCGGCACGTCGTCGTCGTCGTCTGATGCTTCCGGCTTCGGTATTCGACTGCTGGAGCTGAAACAAATTGAGAACAGTCACGTTTTTCAGACTGTTGTCGGTCATTCTGGCGTTTGAATGGGCATGCTGATTGGCTGCAGCGCGCTGGCCACGTCAATGAGGAAGTAAACACGTGTGTGATTCACAGTTCAATCCTGTACGAACACTGAATCACAATACCAAAAATTGCGCAAACTGACACATAGACATTGTTGACGGTTGTGCTGGCGTGATGTCCGTTTTGAGCATTATTGTCATTGGCAGACGGTGGCGTTGACGTGCCACTGGCGTACAAACTGGCGTGCACCGGCTCGTGGTGCGCCTTGAGCGGCGACGTCTGTGGCTCAGTCTTCACTGCCGCATCGACGTCATTGTTCTCGTCATGATTGTACTCTGACACTGACGCCTCACCATTCATTCTTTTGAATGACCGTTATTGAATGGCGCTTTTTTACAATTGCAACCAAATGGAGAACAATTGATTGGAAACGATCGAGTTCATGTAGAATTGAGAGTTTTTGGATTGACGATCAGTCACGATTGCACGGACGAATGGAATGTCAATGTTGGTTGGAGACGAATGGTTGTCTTTTGAGAGGCTGCGATTTGCTGCAACTGAAGTGATCTGATCTGACTCCATGAATCAATCAATAAATAAATAAGAAAGTGACAGACATACAGCAACAATTTGATTATGATATGATGACACTGCTTTTATCGAAACTATGACTACATATGTTATGATTGACGAACCGATAACTGAGGACAAGTTATAACACGATATACACAGATGAGGAAGTATGATGGTAATGGCAACAGTGTGGTGACAACAGGCAAGTTGGTCAACTTATCAACTGCGGTGTGTTGTATGGCAATCAGGCAGAGCCGCAGCCGTGTTCAGTGATATCAGTGATTGGAAAACGGACACACACAAACACAGCCACCAGCCACAGGTGTTGCCGAACAATTACAGCGCACGTGAATGGGTTGGTGTTGGTTTGTTGTTTGTTTGTTGGTTGGTTGGTTGGAGCAAACTGATACTGGAAAATGAATGCAGTTTGTCAGAGCGACACATACAGACAAGTGCGGCGCACAGAAACAACACTCTGACTCGGCTCGTGTCACAATCGGGCGTCGTCGTTGTTTGTTGCGGAGAGAGCGAGCGAACGAGAGACGAAATACGAAACACAGACATAAAGAGACGGAGAGCAATATGAAAGCAGCCAAACGCGCACACGCAAACACCGCACGAACGAACACCGCTCCGTGCGCTCGTACGGTCGCGAAAATTCTATGTCCGACATTTGGCTGACACACCGTGCGGACTTAGTCGCAGAATGGGAGAGAAAATTGTGCGCAGAGAGAGACGGGGGCAGGAGGAGAGGAGACGTAATGTGCTGAACAGAAAAACAGACAGACAGGCTGATAGTGTACAAGCAGCATGGCTGCACAGGCGCACACACGTCACACACGCGCACACACCACATGCGTATGTGCTCTGTGTGCTCGCAGCGGACGAAACGCAGACGCACTCTTTTTACGGGGGCCAAAAACAATGTTCGAATTGGCACACCAAGTGTGCGCAGCTCGCTGCCACCACGATCTCGTGGCTTTCGTGCGTGAATTCGTTGCACGATCCATTGCTGAATTTGGATATTTGAAACTCGCAGAAAATCAACCAAAGAGACAACTTGAGCTCACCGGCAAAAATCGATCGTTTCTCAACTGTTGCAGCAAACAAGTCCCTTGTGTTGAAATGGTTTCCACAATGACTACGGTGTGACGAGCAACACCGGATACATTGTGCGGGAAACTGCGTCGTTTTTTAATCCTACGGTGGAAAATGAAAGTATCAGTGAAACGAAAACTGGCAAGGAAGTGACAGCAAGAAAATGTCACCGTACGTACACAATACACGGACTCGCCAAATAGGGATCAAGAACAAAACATTTGTTGCATTTCGACAAGTACCGAAAATGTGGGGGGAGCGGTCACGCGATACTAGGGTTGTTAAAAAAACAAACATCGTCATTTTTGTTTTTTTCAAAAAATTGGAAAATTAAAGTTGTGCCAAATCAATCCGGGAGCCAGAAGAACCACATTTGATGAGCAAGCGCCCCCGGATCACTCAGGTATGACGAAACTTTCCAGATTTTGTTTTGGTGACCTCATTTACCCTTTTTCCAAACTGTTATCGTGCCTCTTTTGGACCCTCAAAACGCCTGAAACGTGAAATGAAAGCTTACCGGCTTGAAATTCGATCAATTATGATGACAACGCCACGACACAACCACCAAACAAAGTACCACTTGCTGACGGAGTAACACAGTTGGGTCGGACGCTCAGAATTCACAATGTGAGGCGAAATGTCAACTTGGAGGCATGGGAAATGTTAAGCAAAACTTTGCGATGCGACGCTCTCATTCCAAAAGTTGTTCAAGCCTCAAATGAATTGGTAAAACGGCCCGAAATGTCGATTTCGGCCCTGGTGACAGTTTCACAAGGTAATCGAAGAAAATTTGTTGAACTTTCCAAAACTTGTGTCAAAAATAAGGTTTTCGTAGCAAATTAGGGGGGAAATTTTTGATTTAAAAAATCGGAGCATTTTTGTTTTTTATGTAGTTTTTTTGATTTTTGTTCAACAACTCTACTGAGTTCAGCAAATTTAAGTCCAACCAGTAGCGAAAGCGGGACCTTGGGTGAGGGGGGGGGGTGTTTGCCAAATTTTAGAGGTGCACGGGCAGCAAATTTTCCTGAGGGGGGGGGTGCACTGGCAGAAAAATTTCGTGAGGGGGGGAGGTGCACGGGATCGCACGGGTAATACCAAATTTTTGCCTTGGAAAAACACAGAAATTCTTGTAAAATACAGAATATTTTGTGCAAACAAGCTGCTTGTTTGGTCAGAAACAACAAAATCTATGCAGGGACAGACACAAACGTCAAGAAAAATGCAAAGATTACGGTATTTTTGGAAAAAATTGAGATGAGATTGACCACCGTGAGGGGGGGGGTGCGATCCCGTGTTTTCTCGCGGAGGGGGGTGGGGGGGAGTCTGGTACCTGGTAACCTGTGTCGAGGTAAAGGGGGGAGGGGGGGTACACGGGTATCTGCCCGTGCACGGGCAGGATTTTCGGCTGGCCCCCCCCCCCCCCACCCCCCCGCACTTTCGCTACTGAGTCCAACACCAACGTACAACAAACAAACAAACGACCTACTGAATGTTGTTTGCGTGCAGCGGCGTGGCGGAGCCGTTGATGAAAATAATTCGTTCTGAAATAAAAATAATAAATGAATTCCGAATAAATGTTGTTTTTTGGTTGCGTTGCGGTTTAAGATAAAAAACATTCATTAACGTTAAAAAAGAAGAACAATCAATAATCCCAAATGAATAAACAAAAAGAACGTTGGGCTTGGGCAGCTGGACTGGGGCGGGCGGGAGGCGAGGGGACGCGAGCGACCGGGCGGGAGCTGAATCTCCCAGCTTTCCATGTTTATTCTTGAATAACAACAGATTTTTTGTAATTTATTTGCAGTAAAAATCTCGAAATAGCAATTATTTCAAGGACACAAAATATTCGGCGTGCACGGCAATGTTTCTTTGTGCGCTGCGTGGTGCGTCGTCGTCTGCGATCCGCGGCCGCTCACACTCACACACAGCGACAGCAGCAAGATTGATTTCTCGTTCGTCGTTGCACAGTTCAAGCAAGCGTGCAGCTTCGACAGACTCAGATGTTCCCGCAACTTTGAAACGCGTCGCCAGCTCCTCACAGTCCAGCAAGCCGACCGTTGTGTTCAAAAAATCCGCTTCCGGCGGCATCGCCGTTCTGCCGTCAGAAGTGAGTCGTGCGCAGAAACCGGACGAGCTGGCGCCGGGCGATCCGACATTTCTGGACGAGGTGACGCACACTGGACAGGTCGGTGGTGGTGGTCGCCGTGGCGTGGGTGGGGGGGGCACCGTTGATGTTTGGTAAAATTGCATGCCCTGTCATGAACGGTGTTTGATTTGAGCTGTTTTTGATGGTTTGAGGGTTGTTTATTGTTCGCAAGCAACGCAATATTTGGTTTGTTACGAAAGTTAAAGTCTCACAGTTAAATGGAACGCCTCACAGTGTTCAGGCATGGGACAGCACGGACGTCCGTCTGGTCCGTTTCATACATCGCAAGAAACAAGTGAACCCAAACATTGCGGCCGAATTGGTCGCTGAAGTGCCGCCGGTGCAAGTTGACGCTCGAATTGTTGCGTGCGACGGCGGCGGCGGCGCTCTGGGCCATCCAAAAGTGTACATAAATCTGGTTGGTATTTCAAAATTCCGATGTGAATTGTGCGATTGTTGATTGCTGCAGTTAGTATTATTGTCGCAGTTTTTCTCTCCGCAGGACAAACCTGGCAACCACACGTGCGGCTACTGCGGCTTGCGTTTCACAAAAGTTGGTCAATTTAACCCAGGAGTTGATCATCCGGGCTCATAGATATCATGGATTAGAGATCGATTATTAATATGATATAAGGCAGCCGGAAACAGCCGTTTTATTGTTTATGTTTCGTATCAAAAAACGGATTCTGTGAAAATTCTGTAAAACAATAGAATTGTGAAGAACCTTATTTGTGTTTATATTTTGACTGATTTAGAAAATTGTCGTTTTGAACAAAAAATAAATGAACCGAAAGCCGTCGTTGTTGGTGTTTGCAAAATGATACAATTCGGTTTCAGGTTGGTTCTGCGGTCGGCGAACAAGTATTACCCGACACACACACAACGGAAAACGCCATTGTTGGTATTCTCGAAAGAAAACATGCCAAAGTTGTCAAAATGCGTAGGTACGAACCACGGATAAAATGCACCAATAAGCAAAAGCAAGTAAATGAACAAGCTAAAACAGCAGCTTTGCACAAGGTCCAGGCACGACTTCATTCTGTTGCAGATCTTTGCACACGTCACCATTCCGCAATGAAACCATGGAGAAGCAAATTCCGCCTGGTTTTGTTGTCACCGTGCAAGAGGGCGGCGCACAAACGGTATAGGCTGCGATGATCGAATCAGTAAAGAAAATAAATCAAAACATGATTTTTAGCCGTTCAAATACGTAATGGTGGTTGAGCGAACTGGAAAAACTGCAAAAGCACAGCGAGCAATTGTTCCGTATGTCATTCACCGCGTCTTTTTTTAGTTTTGACCACGCATAAAGAACACCCAAAAGCGGTTTTTCCAGTGAGAAAGCATTCAGTGACGTTGACATAAAACCCGTATCGGATGAAACGAGGCAATCTGAAATCGAAGCTAGCCAGACTCACACGGCCACGCCAACCGTTGCGGGCATCAAGGCTACAATACCAGCTGAGAACGTCCAGCGAGCACAACCGAATGCGGTCACCATGACGCAAAGCACGAAGCTAACAAACGAAGACGCTGCGGAACTGAGCAAAGTAGGCAGTAACGCAGTTTTCCAACTTCACTTACCGGTTTCGCAGGAAACATCATTGTAGCTTCAGCGTTTGCCCGCATCGCGTAAACCGATGATAAGGTTCCCGAAACGTTCTGGAAGAAAGGTGCATTATGATTCATCTGGCCTTCCGCCGTTGCCGCAAGCCCCAGCAACAGGTTGTTGGTGTTTTTGTGAAAAACAAATGAAAAAAAAACAGTTGAAAACTAAACTGCACCGCCACAGCCAAAGCAGTAGCAACTGTGAGTGCCGCAGTCGCACCACCTCCCAGCTGCAGCTCATCGGCAGCAACCGTCGACGAGTTTGCCATGCCGCTGAACTTGCGTCGCAAGCCGTTGACTCAGGACGAAATCGATGCCATTAACGTAAATTGATCGACTCATACAAAACAACATTGTCAACTTCAAGCACGTTCAGATTCAAAGCAACGTCAAATTTGTTTTCAGACCGGTGGCGCAGTTCAACGTTAGAAAAAAAATTTGGATTGGAGAAATCCTTCGAGGTTCATAGCAACACAGGGCGTCCCTCGTTCACAAAGTTTGATAGGAACTTAGGAACTGAATTTTTAGCATTGTAACATTGAGCTTTCATTTTTGTTCTGTGACATCCACTCAACTGTATGGTCCACATCGAACGAATCTCAACTGCTTTTGGTTCTCGGGAACTGCGAATAATGAAATATATCAGATTTCTAACGCTTCATTTCATAGTCGTCAACAACATCTGTGAACTGCAAGCAACAAACCGAATGATCAACCAACAATCAAAACTGACACATCACAATCAGAACGATACAAACAGCAGAAACAATGGTAAAAGAGACTAAAAAAAAACAACAACAACCGACACATTATCAGTGGCAAACAAATGGCAAAATGAAACAAGCTTACCGCGACCACAACCAACCTGACCAAAAAGAGAAATGTTTCAAAATGGGCGGCCGAGTTGTGAGTTCGTCCGATAAGTCGGCCGCACCGCTGCAGCACGATACACGCGCAGCAACGTTAACCGGTGGAGGCGGAGCTACAGAACAAGAACAGCGTGAGTGACATGAAAATTTCGAAAAACGCAGGGTTCCACTCCGCAGTGTATCGTCTTGATTTTCCTTTCAAGCAGGCCCAACAAAACTTCCGAAACCTATTGCAACTGAGCCCGTTGAACAGCGTTGAGGAACGGTTTGACCGAATGATAGACTAAAGCGTCAGAAGTGGGGCTGCCTGTATTTGGCCCGTGTTATTATGTTTGTCTTTACTCCTATCGGTTTTACGTAACTCTCGGTAGTGCGCGAAAACACTTGGTGGTAGTGTTGGGTCGGCTAGCTTCGGACAGAAACCGCTCTGTCCGGTCCGCTAGGCCCGCTCTGTTCACTACGCCAACGCGCCACAGCAGATTGTGTGTGTGAGCATCTAAAAATAGTTGGAAAACACTTTAGAAAACACACGATACAGCACAATAGAACTACAGCAATGTTATTATATGTACGTCGAAATACACCGTTAGAACAGCAAAGTGTTTCGATCTCACACAATCAGGGCTTGAGTACTGCTGCACATTTTGGTAGCGTTCACAAAAAGTACACCAGTAAGCCATCAATTGTGCCAAAACGTGCAGCAGTTCACAAGAGATACACAGAGAAACTGGGTTGTGCACAAGTAACGAGAGCATCGGCATCAAACAAATGAAAAAAGAAACACAGATGTGGAATATGAGAAAAAGCAGCCGGCTTATATACAGTGGTGGTGATGTGTGTGCGGCGCCGTGAGCCTGTGCGCCTGCGTCTCCGTGCGCCCACGAACGTCGCCGTGTGTCCACACTATTTGTCGGCAATGAACGGATGTCGCAGCGCCTCGTTGATGGTCATTCGCTTGGACGTGTCCAACTGGAGCATCCCGTCGAGGATGTCCCTGAGCTGCATCACCTTGCGGCGTGTCGCGTCCGTCAGCTGTTGACTTCCAATCAGCTCCGACGACAGATTGCGCACCGGCTTCGTGAACGTTTGCACGCTCACTTTCTCCTGAACACACACGAGATATGGCCTCTCGGGTGCGGTCAGAAAACGTGCAAAAGCACTGCTCAATATTACGTTTGCATAGTAAATTTCTCAAACTAAGCAAGATGCAACAACCAATCAAGAATCTAACCATCAAAACCAAGGACACGTGTCATTTTAACCAGTATCATAAATTCCAGATTTCAATCTTGTTTTTTTGGTTGTTTGCACTGCTCAACATCACATAGCACATGACTCAAGTGCACCATCAATCAATCAATCAATGCTATCGCGTGCTCTCTCTTCACCGTCGCTCACCTTCTGCGTGACCTTGTCGATCTCGACATAGAGGAAGTTGCTGTTTGCGTCGAAATGCTGGTCGCGGAATGCGGCCTTACGAACGATTTTATTGTTAAATCGGCCGCGCATGTCCTGGATGAACTTGAGCATTTGGTTGTTGGACTTGCCGGCAAACATGATCTTACCAGTGTACAGCTCAAAGATCGTCACAGCCATCGCCCACATGTCGATGCCGAAATCAATCGGTAGCCCGAGAACTGAAAACAACCAGCACTATCTGTTCGTTTCAAACCGTTTTCAATAACAGGCGGTTTCCAGCAAAGAAATGGAGACAAAAAATTCATTCTATTTCGTTGGTGAGTGAACCTAAATAGTGTCAAACAAATTGAGCACTCATAAAACCAAGACTTACTGATTTCAGGAGCCCTGTAAAACCGAGAGCACAAGTACGGCGCTAACTCAGCGTCGCCGATGTGTATCGCCGAACCAAAATCGCACACTTTCAACACGAGTTTTGTTTCATTGACCTGAAAACAAAAAAATCACTGCTTTTTGAAACTAAACACAAATAAACAGAGCCCAAAAAGCAGACCAGAATATTGTCGGGCTTGATGTCACAGTGCAGAATGTTGCACTTTTTCATCAGCTTCAGCGCATGCAGCAGCTGCTGCGTGTACGAGCGCACCGCCTTCATGTGCAGCCCGACGTTGTTGCCGTACTTTTTCAGCACCTCGCGCAGGTTCATGCTGAAACGAGAAAATGGCGCAGTTTGAACTTGAAGAAAGTGCCAGTTTGTTGCAGTTGCAGGCCCACCTGAGCGACTCAAAAACAAGACAGAGATGTTGCTTGTGGAAGAAATGTCGAAACAGCTGCAGACAGTGGTAGCGATCGTCGCGGTCGGCCTCATTCAACCGTTTCAACACTTCCAACTCACGCAGACCGGTTTTGTGCCTGCAAAGCAAAACCAACGAAATTGAAACACACCGTACTGATCCGACTGAGAAAAATAAAGCAAGCCACTGACATGATCTCATTAGCACGAGCAATTTTCACGGCGACCGGGGCGTTGCTGCGTGCCAAGTCCTGCGCACGCACGACGTTGCCAAAGACACCCTGTCCCGTGTAGCCGTACACCCGGTATCGGTTGTCGAGCACTTCACCAATGCGCACGCCTGCAGCAACCAACGCGGCAACTCGTGCATTGCAACATTGAGACGCACTTATTAATTTGTAGTTTACAGAGCGTTTACTCACGATAATAGCCCTCTGTGTCGTCCCAGTTGTCGGTCAAAAGTGGATTCTCTTTGCCGAGGTGGCCCCGTCCCTGCACTACAGCCGCCTTCTCGCGTAACAACTGCAACAAATAGCAACAACATCAGTGAGTGAATATACAAATTTAGCTGCAATAGAAACAGAAAGGTTACATGCAGCACTGCGCAACACACACACACCCCTCAACCAACCTTCTGTTTCACGTCCGAGTCGTCAGCGAACATGTCGAACGCGTCTTCGTCCTTTCTGCTGTTCCTCGCGGTGTGCTCCGTTTGCTCCGTGTTCGCCTCGTCGTCCACCTCAACAGCCGCCGGTTTCTCTTGTTCACTCGGTGACTCCGTGTCGTCGGTCGGCTCAACCAGCGACTTCAGCACTCGCTTTTCGTTTTCAGCCGCTGAAATTCAGCAGGAAAATTGTTAGCAGCCACGATAACGTTGACAAACAATCAAAAAAACCAATGCCAGTGGTGAACTGCGTCAGACGAAACCGAAGCGTGCATTACAAGCTACATCACCCATAATGAGACTTTCTAATATACGCTCCGCCTCCGGTTTCGTCTGACCACAGGTGGCAACGCAGTTCTTTGCCAACCCCGGGCAACAATGAACGCACCCTCATCCGCCTCCTCCGGTTTATGGCCGGGAATGTGCGCGAGTTTGTCGCGCATCTCATCGAGAAAATTGAACGATTGCTCGGAACCGCAAGGCGACACGCCCCGGCTGAGCTGGGCGCTCGAGACAGCCGGCGAGTGGGCGCCACGGGCACGCAGCTGCGCCATGCGCTCCGCGATGCGCTCGCCCTCGCGAACGAGACGCTCAGCGTAGTCGTCCTCGTTGTCGTCATCATTGTCGTCATTGTCGTCGTCGTCCTCGTGGTCGTCATCATTGTCGTCATTGTCGTCGTCGTCCTCGTTGTCGTCATCATTGTCATCATCGTTATCATTGTCGTCGTCGTTGCCGCTTGCTTCGTCTGGCTGCATTGACAAAGTTGGTTTCAGTAACAACGCTAAGTCTTGTTTAGACAGCCCAGCCGCCATCGTTCAAATTTGATGGTTGTTTATCGATAACATGTGAAGCTGTATCAAGCGTTCACTTGGATGGAACGCATCTTGCGCAGGATATCGAGAATTGCGAAAAAGAGAAAATCATGTCATTGTCATACGACAATGGCATGACAAACGGGAATGACCACGAGTACGACTACATCAACAACCACCGAGACAACGCAGCCAACCTTTGACTTTTTCTCCGACGACCGTGACGTTCGTTCGGTTGTCTTCGAGTCGGTGTTTGTGCTGCGTTCAGCGCTCGACTGACGACTGGAGAGTGCACTGCTGGTGCGTGTGCCGCTGCTGGCGCTCTGTGTGCGCGACCGTGAGCGTGACGACGCATTCCGGGGCGACGACGCACGCTTGCTGTGCTCAATGGACGGTGAACCACTGTGATCGGTGCTGCTGAAACCAAAACAGTGCATTTGCACGCCACTGTTTTACGACGCCTACCAGACCAGGGACAGGCCGGCTGACGCGAAACTGAAGCGAACCCGTGCGCAGTGGCGGCTGTGAACAACTACAGTCAGGATTTCTATCCAGCAAGTGCTCGTCAGCACACTTGCACTACAAACGCCCTGCAACTGCAATCACCTATTCACCAACCGTTGCGACTGTCCTTCGACAGCATCAGCTGGTTCGTGTTTTTCGTGCTCACTCTGTGCATCCGGCGTCTGCGAGCGCGCGTGTTTTGCTAGCATCTGCTGACGCGCCAAACGTCTGCGCTCGATTTGTGTCTCCTCATCCTCGGAGTCGGAAGCGGGCCACTCAATGTCCATCGGTCTGAAAGCAACGCGAACAGTCCTCAAGACATAAATTACAGCAGTTGAATAGAATCACAGGCAATCAGCGGAGTGGCTGTTTTTGAATTGCGCTCATGGCATAGCTCGCTCGATGTGGATTGAGCCAATCAGTATACCAGAAGGCACAGATTGCGTACGTCTCATAGGTTGATTTTACATTTGCAAAAACCAACAACGCTGAGTTGAATGCTTTCGAATGCAACCTAATCGTTCACTGACTCGTCATCGGACGACTGTTGCTTTCCGGTTGAGTCTTTTCGTTTTCGTTCGTGTCGCGTTGCATCTGAGCGTCGGCCGTCACGTCTGCTGCGGTCGCGGTCTGCACGATCACGCTCACTGCTGCAACAGAACAGTTACACAGATGAAAATGAATGTTCACAAAAACAATATGCACGAGAGCTGATCATATTAAATACATAACATAACCACATTCGTGCAATGTGTTTTCGATTCTATTCAGTACGCAACATTGGAATGCATTTTTCATTAATTTGACCTTAAAAACACATTACAACTTTCACCAGAGACCAGAGAAAACCTCGCGATTGCACCGACCGATCATATCGACCGTGCCTGTCCGAACGTCTGTCCCGGTGCGCATCACGTCCGTGGCGTTGTCCCCTGCGTTCAGCCTCCTGCCTCTCACGGCGGAACCGCTCACGGTCGCTCTCACCGTGGCGACGACGGTCACGCACCGCACCACTGGGACTTTTGCTGCGACGGCCACTGCTGAAACAAACAGGATGCAAGTTTACACGAGCAATATTTTTGCATTCGCTTTCAATCTGCCGTGGCTTTTCTCAAATTTGCATCATGATCCTCATGACACGGCTACATGGGCCAATCAATGAAAATCAGTGCAAAGTCACCCAATCAGGCACAAGCGTCAGTAGAGCAACGACCGTCAAATACGGCCACACTGACCGTGAGCTCGCCCGCCGACTGCGGTGCGCGGCCGCATCAGGGGCAGGGCTGCGTCGCCTGCTGGCTGCCGATCGCGATGCGTCTCTTGGTCGCTCCCTTGAACGAGACCGAGCCTGCGACCGCCCGCCTGATCCTGATTTCCGCTCGCCACTTCGTTCCCGCTCGCGGCGTTTCTCCGAATCGCGTGTCCGCTGCTGCTCCGAGCGCTTCTCGGTCGTTAATGAATCCGGTGGTTTCTCATCGCCGCCGTCTTTCTTGTCTCCTCGCTTGCCACTGTTTTCCGTATCAACAGACTTCGCCTCAGCTTTGGTCAGCGATGTGGCGTCTGCTTGCAAATCGATGCCATTCTGCGCGGCTTCCATTGCTGGTTTTGCCGTTGATTCAATGGGTGTTGCGCCCTCGCCATCGGAGTGTTTGCGCTTTCGTCGTTTCGACGTTTTTGTGTCATTTTCTGATTTTTTCTCCGGTTGCTTCACAGCAGAGCTGCTCGAAGGTCGAGTGTCATTTCGATGTTGCACCTGCGCACCGGCTGTTGCTGGTTCGACGGGCGACTTTGTGCGCCGACCAGCCTCCTGCTTCTGTCGCGCCAGCTCGCGCTCCAAAATAGACTTTTTCAATTCGAGCTCACGGAGTTCGCGGTCCGAGCACTCGGCTTCACAGACGTCGTCACCGGCTGCACCAATCGTCTTCTGCTGCTCTGCTTGCTCGTTCGAAGCTGGTCGATGGCTGTCTGCTGCTTCTGTGGACGTTTCTTGAACTGCAGTCACAGTCACACTCACGGTGCGTTCGTTTTCATTTTCGACAGCATCCACGTCATCGTTCAGTATGACAACCTCGCGTTTTCGTTTTCTGCCCCCCGCCGACAAAGACGACTTGGTCTCTTCGCTGGTCTTGTCACGATCGTTGCTACTGCTCCTACGTGCACGTTTCGCTTTGCTCGCAGCACCCGAGTCAGAGTTCAGATCACTGTCATCATTGTCATTTGTTGGCTTCTTTCCCTTTTTGTGTTTGCGGTGTTTCTTCTTTTTCTTCTTTCCATCACCACCAGCTGTGGTGCTCTCCTGCTCGATCGATCCATTCTCATCATTATTTCCTCCAGCCGTCGCCGATTTCCGACGTTTCTTTTTCTCTTTATGTTTTTTCGGTTTGCTGTTGCTGCGGACTGCTGATTCACTGCTTACCGCTGTATTTTTGAAATGGATATCTTCTTCTGCTGCTGTCGTAACGTCACGATCAGGAGAATTTGGCATTTTTGACAGACTATCGAAAAACTGAAATGCAAAGTGATCAATCAGATGCTCAATTCTGTTATTGTGCACAAACAAAACTGCTAATCTGGCTGGACTAGGGTTGTTAAACAAAAATGAAAATTTTTTTTTAAAAAAAAAGTGATTAAAAAAAACAAAAATGCCGATTTTTTTTAAAAAAAAAAAATTCGAAAAATTTTCCTCTAATATGCTCTGAAAACCTCAATTTTGGCACAATTTTTCGAAAGTTCAACAAAAATTTTCTTTGATTATACCTCGTAAAACCTTTAGCAGTCGATTTTGGGCCGTTTTACCGACTGATTTTAGGCTACGACAACATCTGCGATGAAGTTTTTGAGCGTCCCAAAGCTTGGCCTACCATTTCCGATGCAGATAAGGTGACGATTCGCCTCGCAGAGCGTCCGATTGTGCTCGCTGCTCCGTTTGCAAGCGCTACGTTGTCTGGTTGCTGCTTCGTGTCGTGTCGTCGCGACACCATCAGAAGAATTGATCGAATTTCAAGGCGGTATGTTTGTCTTCACTTTAGCATTAGTTTAGCTGGGGACAATTAGTGACGTTTTGGAGGTCAAAACACAAGAAGAGGCATGGTGACGGTTTGGAAAAGGGGTAATTGAGGTCACCAAAACAAAATCTGCAAAGTTCCGCCATACGGGTGTCATTCGGGAGGCGCTTGCATATCATATGTGGTTCTTCGGACTCCCTGATTGATTTAGCACAACTTTGACTTTTGAAATTTTTTTTTTTAAATTTAAAAAAAAACAAAAATGACGATTTTTGTTTTTTTTAACAACCCTAGGCTGGACTGGATCAAATGATCAACAAATCAGTGACAATAAAAAACGTCAAAAAATTGACGGTGTTGACAATTTACAACTTGGGCGGGCTGGGCAACATTTTGAGCTGAAGAAACAGGCAACAGAAAAATTTGCGTTAAAATTTCAGCCAAAACTATCAGTACATTACAATACATTACTCAATAATGTTTGCATGTTTTAACCAGCGTCCCATAGTTGTTCCAGAGCCGAGGGGTTGGGGGGGGCCGATATTAGCTGGAGCAAATTTTCCAGATAGATAGATAGCTGGAAAATTTTGGGGGGGGGGCCGCGGGTGGGGCCATGTGACTTTGGGGGGGGGGCGGTCAAAATTTTGAAATTTGATAGATAGATAGCTAAAACGCTAAAAAGCTTTAAAAACGGCAAATAATAATAAAAATACGCTAAAAATCAAGTATAAACGCGTATTTTACCTAAAATTAGCGAAATTTTCAAGAATTACGAGCAAAAATGGTCAATTTTGGTCAAAAATTGACTCATTTTATGTCTTCGAAGACAAAAATTTTCAGACAGATAGCTGGCTGAGAATTTTTTTAGATAGATAATAGCTGAGCCGAAAAAACTTGTCTGATAGAGAATAGAGATAGATTCAAAAAATTTTGGGGGGGGGGCCGGCCGCCCCCCCCCCCTAGAACAACTATGCAGCGTCCTCTTGTCTTCCTTTCCGCTCCGTGCTGTGCTCCATCTGAGGTTAAAAAGGTTGAATCAACCCAATGTTGTTGTTTACTTAATTTTTTTAGAATTTTAAATCAATAAAAAATATTTTTTGAATGCCCGAGGAAAATCCGTGTAGCTTCATAAGTCACGGAATGGGAATGAAAGAATGTGAAATCCGAATCCAATAAGACAAAACTCAGCCCACTTGCACCAATTCACGCAGACGTATGTTCAATTGCTGCTCTCTACACGCGGAGGTCTCGGGTGCTCTGGGGGGGTGTGTGTACCCCCCCCATATATTTTGTGACTTATGTAAGCCAACCAGGAAAATCTGACTGAAGGGCTGAAGGGAAGGATTCGACAAAAATTGGTGCATTCGAGTTCGAGAACCGCGACGGTCCGTACTAGGGTTGTTGAAAAAAACGTCATTTTTTTAAATAATTTAAAAAATTTCAATAATCAAAGTTGTGCTAAATCAACCAGAGGGAGTTCGAAGAACCACATTTGATGTGCAATCGGGCAAATGTACTTTTGCGGCCCAAGAGATTGCGGCCTGGACGATTGCGGCCGAAGCGTAGCGGCCTGAAGGATTGCGGCCTGGACGATTGCGGCCGAAGCATAGCGGCCTGGACGATAGCGGCCTGGACGATAGCGGCCTGGACGATAGCGGCCTGGGACGATTGCGGCCTGGGACGATTGCGGCCTGGGACGATTGCGGCCTGGGACGATTGCGGCCCGGGACGATTGCGGCCCGGGACGATTGCGGCCCACAACGTTTTCATGCTTTGTCACCTTTCCAGGTCAATTTCTATCTATCTAGAATATTTGCTCCAGCCATCTATATCGCCCCCAACACCCCTGCTCTGGAACAGCAATGGTATAAGCCATCGTCGTCGTCGTGTCTGCTGCGTTTGCGTCGAATCGATCGTTGATATTTGCGCCAATATTTGCGCCGCTGTTAGCAATATAAATTGAATTAAATGGAAATTGAATTGAAATTGAATTGAATTGAAATAAAATGTCCGAATCCCTATGTTTGAAAATCCAATATTTTGGAGGTTTGATTTGAAACAAATGCTGGGGAGGTTAGGGTTGTTTAACAAAAATCGAAATTTTTTATGTGATTAAAAAATGCCGATTAAAAAAATTCGAAAATTTTTCTTCTAATATGCTCTGAAAACCTTAATTTTGGCACAATTTTTCGAAAGTTCAACAATTTTTTTGATATTACCTCGTAAAACCGTCAGTAGTCGATTTTGGACCGTTTTACCGACTGATTTTAGGTTTTATTTGGTTAGATTCGACAACTTCGGCGATGAAGTTTTTGAGCGTTTCACAGCTTGGCTTACCATTTCCGATGCAGATAAGGTGACAATTCGCCTCGCAATCTGATTTCTGAGCGTCCGAGCTGCTCCGTTTGCAAGCGCCACGTGGTCTGGTTGCTGTTTCGTGTCCTGTCGTCGCGACATCATCAGAACTGATCGAATTTCAACCCGGTATGTGTGTTTTCATTTGAGCTGGGGACAATTAGTGACCTTTTGCGTAATGCATCATTATTAAAACTGCTGCATCTGCAGTTCCGGTGCTCCTCCTCCATAACACAGGAAAGAAAAAAATGCAAAAACTAAATTGATCATTTTCACCTTATCAAAAAGGCTTGGCTTAGGATTAGGATTAGGTTTAGGATTAGGAACCTACAACGACTCATTACAAGCAACCTCAGATCAAAAATCAAAAAAATCACTTTTAAGAATGTATACAAATCGACGTTTTGTGAGTCAAAACTCAAAACACAAGAAGAGGCATGGAAAAGGGGTAAATGAGGTCACCCAAACAAAATCTGAAAAGTTTTCGGGAGTCATTCGGGAGGCGCTTGCACATCAAATGTGGTTCTTCAAACTCCCTGGTTGATTTAGCACAACTTTAATTTCTGATTTTTTTTCAATTTAAAAAAATGAAGATTTAGGTTTTTTTTCAACAACCCTAGGTGGGGTCTCTGCCTGAGGACTCGACTCGAGACAAAAGAAGATTTTCAGATATTTTCATAAGAAAGTACAGTTTTAATGTTTAATGGGAATTTTTTGTTGGTTTAATTTTAAATAAATAATTGGTAATTTAAAACTTTAATAACAAATTAAACAAAAAAGGCTCAGATGAAATATAGCTCTGCTCGGCGACAAGGAAAGTTGAGCATGGAAGATTTCGATTTGGGGTTCTAAATAACACATAATTACAAATCAATAAACAAAAACAACTTTTTTAAAAAAAAGAATTGAAAACTCGTGTGCGAGAATAACATAACCAGCTGCGTGCGACAAAGACAATGACAACGCTTTAAAATTTCGTGGGCCGCAATCGTCCCAAGCCGCAATCGTCCTGGACCGCAATCGTCCCGGGCCGCAATCCTTCAGGCCGCAATCGTCCAGGCCGCAATCCTTCAGGCCGCAATTGTCCTAGGCCGCAATCCTTCAGGCCGCAATCCTTCAGGCCGCAATGCTTCGGCCGCAAAGCTTCGGCCGCTATCTAATGGGCCGCAATCGAACGCACGCCGTGCAATCGCCTCCCGAATGACTCCCGTATGGCGGCACTTTCCAGATTTTGTTTGGGTGACCTCATTTAAGGCGCGTTTAGCAATTAGTTTTTTGTGCGTACGCACGGACACGACACGTAAAAAATGACCACGCGATTTAGAAATCGTGTCGTGTGTGCTATCTTAATGCATTACGGACACGATTAGTTTGCGCACGGGATTTAGAACGACGTTTGTGCGTACGGACGAAAAACTGAATGGTGTATCCGCCTTTACCCCTTTTCCAAACCGTTACCAAACCTCTTCTTGTGTTTTGACCCATAACGTCACTAATTGTCCCCAGCAGCCCTGCTTAAAATTCGATCAATTCTGATGATGTGTCGCGAGTCGACGGCAGGACACGAAACAGCAACCAGACAACGCAACGCTTGCAAACGGAGCAGCTCGGACGCTCAAATTTAGATCGCGAGGCGAATCTTCACCTTTTTTTGTTCTTGTTCTTTATTTCTCTTTATGATTCGCAATTATCTTTGACAGCATATCAAAAGAAAGCAACTATGTGATCAACTCGAGCCTAACAAAACGCCTCAAAACAACAGAATGCCTCAAAGTAAGTGGAATCAAAAGGAAATGACATGAAAATGTCCGGTTTTTAAGTGAAATGTCAACACAACTGAGAAAAAGTCAACCGAAACAAACACTCGAACACTACAACACAGTCGAGACACGACACTACAAAACAAAACAAACCGACTCTGACAGTCAGACTGAAACTGAAACTGTTGATTAAAAAACTAAGACAAAATAAATTTGGTTGGTAAATTACGAGTCCGTCGAATCGCTGTTTCACGAAAAACCACATCGTATGAAGTCACGAATAACCACACCATAGCTGTCGCAGCACACGCACACAAAGCGAATCACTGACGGGCACGAGCACACAAATGAAGCAAAATCAAGTAAGCGGCTGTCACAATCTCGACCGTTTGGGGCAAGTTGTCTGGAACTATCGAGATGGAAAATTAGATACTATAGACCTAATTTTGTGATTGATTGAAGATGTTGACGAGAGAGGTTGGCAAGAGAATTTGTAATTTACATTAAAAGTTCGTGAGAAGCGAGAAGCATTTGGACAGACAGGGTCAAGCCGGCGGAACTCCAATACAAAAAATTAAAATGAATTGATTTGAGACTGAGATTGACGCGAATGAAAGACGCATCCCTTTAAAGCGGAAGTTTTCGGGAAGGAAGCGGACTCTCCTGTAGATTTATGTCAAAATTGTCGAGTATTTTGTTTGAGCGAATTTCAACACAAGGTCACGGTCTCTCAGCAACAGAGATTTCCTGAAAGTAGTGACTGAAGTGGAGGCAACCGTAGCTTGACTCAATGAATTCCAGACAGAAAACAACAATTCTCGTTCCCCAGAAATTTTTGCGGATGGACGTATTTACCATCGGAACCTTCAACCTAAGAGAGTGACCCCTGGTGCCAATTTCTCCTTCATGAACTTGAAAGAACTCCACAGACTCGGGGATATGGCATTTATGTGTGAGAACCTTATAAACTAAAACTAAATCTGAAATTATGCGCTGGACGAAAAGCGGCAGAAGCTGGAGGTCGTCCATTCTTTTCTGGTAACTATCACCTAAATCAACTCCTTGAACGTATTTGGTGAAACTTCGTTGAACGGATTCTAATCTTCTGCAGTCCCCTATCAACGACGGCGACCAGACGCTGGGGCAAAAAGTTAATCTTGGAACAATCACCGTTTTAAACAGTTTCAGCTGAAGATTTTGGGTTTTTACTCTGAGACATCTAGACATCAACCCACAACCACTTCGTGATTTAGCTACAACCCTTGTAATGTGTTCTTTAAAAGTTAAATTACTGTCCATGATGACTCCCAAGTCTCTGACCGTTGATTGATGCTCAATTTCGTTCCCATCTATGTAGTATTTGAAACCAGGGTTGAGACGCGATTGAATATGCAAGCAAACAGTTTTGTTTACAGAGAGTTTGAGCTTGTTGCTTTGCATCCAATCATTTATAGCATCTATGTCCTCCTGAAGTAGGGAGCGGTCGTAGTCAGACGACACTTCTTTATATAGCTTAACGTCGTCAGCGTAGATAAACATCTTACTGTGTTTTATCACTGATGGGAGGTCATTTATGAATAGCGCAAAAAGAATAGGTCCCAAGACTGAACCCTGAGGAACTCCTGAAGTCACCCAACACGATTTTGACCGCATTCCACCTACCTTAACTGTTTGTGAACGCTCGCAGAGGTAAGCGCCAACCCATTGGATCAAAACTTCATCAAATCCAAAGGTGCCCAGTTTCTCTAGGAGAATTTTGTGATTCACTGTGTCGAAAGCTTTAGAAATATCTAGATAAATGACATCAACTGGATAATTACAATCCCAACTGCGTGTCCAATCATTCAAGCAGCATAATAGCTGCATTTCAACGCTACGCCCAGGGAGAAAGCCGAACTGAAATGGCGACAGTACCGAATTTTCAACACAAAATTTTAAGATTCTATCCTTCAATAAGCCCTCGAAGATTTTGCACAAATTGGATGTCAATGACACAGGGCGGTAATCCACGAGGTTTGGACTACGTCCCTTTTTGGGAATTGGTTGAACGATCGCGGATCTCCAATTAGGCGGAACATCCGACAAGAAGAGCGACGCATTGAATATTGAAGCTAAAGGCTCGGCCAAAAAAACAGCCAATTTTTTCAAGAAGATACCTGGGATCTGGGATCGGAAATGGTAAGCCAACCTTTGGGACGCTCAAAAACTTTATCGCAGATGTTGTTGAAGTCTGAAATCAGTCGGTAAAACGGTCCAAAATTGACTGCTAAAGGTTTTACGAGGTAATATCAAAGAAAATTTTTGTTGAACTTTCGAAAAAGTGTGCCAAAATTGAGTTTTTCAGAGCATATTAGAGGAAAATTTTTTGAATTTTTTTAATTTGCATTTTTGTTTTTTTTATTTACTTTTGAAGTAATAATTTGATTTTTTTTAATATTTGAAGCACCCCCCCCACCGATTCCAGAAACCCGAAGGTAGTTTAACAACCTTAGCCTAGTCCGCACGTAAGCCGCGGACAGGGGAGATAATTGGGGGGAAGGAAAAATCCAATTTTTTTAATCAAAAAAAAAAATTTTTTTTTTTTTTTTTGTTGTTTTTGCACGCCCGCGTGTTAAGATAACCTGCCTAGGGTTAGGGGTTTGAAATTTTTTTATCGTTTTTTTGCAAATTTGGTTTTTTTTTAAAAAAAAAATAAAATTTTTTTTCTTTCTGAAAATTTGATTTATGGCATAATTTTTTGAAAGTTCAAACCAAATTTTCTTCCCAACTTCTTTGTGTGCTTAGGTAAATGTCATTATTTGGTCATTTTGACCGACGTACTCCATGTTTTTCGATTTGGATGACTTCTAGAGTCAATTTTTAGCGTTGAAATGATTCAACTGAATTGAAATATCGTTTCAGAAATCGTTTTCTTGCAACTTAGAACATGTTTTTCAGTCGGTAGGCCATGAGATGAACATGATATCTTGTTGATTGGCGTATGTTATAGGTCTACAATGGAGTTGTGCGATATATTGTTAAACAATTGGAGCGGAGATGTTGGTTAACACCGTTTGCAAATAAGAGTGGGGGGGTCTAGCGCTACATGGGAAAGTTTTTAAACCAAGGGTGCAGGGACATTCTACTAATCAAGGCGCTTCAGGTTTACCCCCTGAGTACCCCCTGATTATGCCTATAAAGGTCGTTTTTAGGGTGCGGAAGTTGAAAAACCCTCGATTTTTTGCGATTTTTCGCAAAGTGTACCTTTTTAGCCCTACCGTATCTCGTAGTTGCACAGTTTCTGGAACCTCACACAATATTCACGTGAAAGATCTTGCGGAGTTCTTTAAGGCCCTGTATCAATGAGCCCTTGCAAGGGGGGTTCCTGAGGCGCTACGACGCTAGTTAAAATTACTTTTTTTTAAAAAATTACGCTATTTTTTGAAAACATTTTTTTGAGCTCATAAACACAATTTTTCGATTTTCATTTTTGGTTCTACAGGGGGTTTTCGGGGTCGCTCAATTCGAATCTGATTTTAGATTTTTGCCTCGGGCATTTTTTTGCCCTAAAATTGGGCAAAAACACATTTTTTTGCGTTTTCCAGTGTTTTTTGGTTTTAATTTTTAATTTTAAGTGCGGATTTTTTTAACAAAGCTGTTTTACAACAGCCTTACAACCGCTGTATCGGAATCAGTTTTGATATTTTAAAACTGACCACTTGCCCACCCAAAAATGGGTAAAAAGTTGATTTTTTTTGCTTTTTGCACACGTTTTCGTTTCACAGTGAAAAAATCAAATTAGAAACAACTTGTAATTTTAATTTTTAGTTCTACATAGGGGGTTTCGGGGTCGCTGAATTTGAATCTAATCTTAGATTTTTGCCTCGGGCATTTTTTTGCTTTAAAAATTGGGCAAAACACATTTTTATGCGTTTTCCAGTGGTTTTTGTTTTAATTTTTAATTTTAAGTGCGGATTTGTTTAACAAAACTGTTTTATAACATCCTTACAACCGCTGTATTGGAATCAGTTTTGATATTTTGCAACTGATTACTTGCCCAGCCAAAAAATGGGTAAAAAGTTGATTTTTTTTTGCGTTTTGCACACGTTTTCGTTTCACAGTGAAAAAATCAAGTTAGAAACAACTTGTAATTTTAATTTTTAATTCTACATGGAGGGTTTTGGGGTCGCTGAATTTGAATCTGACTTTAGATTTTTGCCTCGGGCATTTTTTTGTATTAAAAATTTGGCAAAAACACATTTTTATGCGTTTTCCAGTGGTTTTTTGTTTTAATTTTTAATTTTAAGTGCGGATTTTTTTAACAAAGCTGTTTCATAACAGCCTTACAACCGTTGTATCTGAATCAGTTTTGATATTTTGCAACTGACCACTTGCCCACCCAAAAAATGGGTAAAAAGTTGATTTTTTTGCTTTTTGCACACGTTTTCGTTTCACAGTAAAAAAATCAGTTTAGAAACAACTTGTAATTTTAATTTTTAGTTCTACAGAGGGGTTTTCGGAGTCGCTGAATTTGAATCTGACCTTAGATTTTTGCCTCGGGATGAACTCAGCTCGACGAGACGCTTCGAACGAACCTAACTTGTAAAAAAAATTTTTTTTAATTTTTTTTAATTTAAAAAAATCCGGATTTTTCCTAAAGCTTCATTACTAAAGCGCACGCGCACGCGGCATCGGCATGCTCATGCTCATGATCCACTAGCGCGCGTGCACACGCTCCGGCCCCAACAAGAACTTGTTCAAAACAGTAGCGAAAGTGCGGGGGGGTGGGGGGGGGGGGGTCGATTTGTATACATTCTTAAAAGTGATTTTTTTGATTTTTGATCTGAGGTTGCTTGTAATGAGTCGTTGTAGGTTCCTAATCCTAAACCTAATCCTAATCCTAAGCCAAGCCTTTTTGATAAGGTGAAAATGATCAATTTAGTTTTTGCATTTTTTTCTTTCCTGTGTTATGGAGGAGGAGCACCGGAACTGCAGATCTAGGGTTGTTAAACAAAAATGAAAATTTTTTAAAAAAAAAGTGATTAAAAAAAACAAAAATGCCGATTTTTTTTTTTTTAATTCGAAAAATTTTCCTCTAATATGCTCTGAAAACCTCAATTTTGGCACAATTTTTCGAAAGTTCAACAAAAATTTTCTTTGATTATACCTCGTAAAACCTATAGCAGTCGATTTTGGGCCGTTTTACCGACTGATTTTAGGCTTCGACAACATCTGCGATGAAGTTTTTGAGCGTCCCAAAGCTTAGCCTACCATTTCCGATGCAGATAAGGTGACGATTCGCCTCGCAGAGCGTCCGATTGTGCTCGCTGCTCCGTTTGCAAGCGCTACGTTGTCTGGTTGCTGCTTCGTGTCGTGTCGTCGCGACACCATCAGAAGAATTGATCGAATTTCAAGGCGGTATGTTTGTCTTCACTTTAGCATTAGCTTAGCTGGGGACAATTAGTGACGTTTTGGAGGTCAAAACACAAGAAGAGGCATGGTGACGGTTTGGAAAAGGGGTAATTGAGGTCACCAAAACAAAATCTGCAAAGTTCCGCCATACGGGAGTCATTCGGGAGGCGCTTGCATATCATATGTGGTTCTTCGGACTCCCTGATTGATTTAGCACAACTTTGATTTTTGAAATTTTTTTTTCAAAAAAAAAAATTTTTTTTTAAAAACAACAAAAATGACGATTTTTGTTTTTTTTAACAACCCTAGGTCCACCCCCCCCTCAGCCGAAAATCCTGCCCGTGCACGGGCAGATACCCGTGTACCCCCCTCCCCCCCTTTACCTCGACACGGGTACTAGACTCCCCCCCCCACCCCCCTCCGCGAGAAAACACGGGATCGCACCTAGAGATGTAAGGGTAAAAAAAAAATTTTTTTTTAATTTTTTTTTAAAAAAAAGTAAAAAAAATGAGCATTTTTTTTATTTTTTTTATTAAAAATTTTTGAAATTTTTTTTAATGTGCCCTGAAAATGCCGTTTTTGGCATAATTTTTCGAAAGTTCAACAAAAATTTTCTTTGACTTTACCTTGTCACTTAGTCTTCAACGCTGCAGGTGGTATTCTGGATTGATTTATCGACTGTTTTCAGCCTTGGTGAGTGATGATCGACTCGCGCATTGAAGTACTTGAGCGTCGCAAAGGCTAGTTCAACAAATTCCGATGTCGCTAAGGTGAGATAGAAGCAGAGAACTCACATTTACGCATCGTTTTTCAGGATCTCGAAAGGTGGAAATTGCACTGTCTGCCACTGCAAGCGTAACTTCGTTGGTTGCTCGTTGCTGTTTCGCCTCGTGTCGTCAGCATGATCACACCGGTTTGTTGTGGAACTTGTTTCCATGTTATTTGAGGTGAATTGAGAGGCAAAACACGAGACGTGATGTCGTCGGTGGGAAAATGGGGTCGCCGAAACGGCTTGCGGACAAAAGACCGCACGTGCCAAAAGACCGCAGATTTGAGATTTTTTGTGACCAAAAGACCGCAGATGCTATCAAACCAAAATACCGCACGTGCCAAAAGACCGCACCAAAATCAGTCACTGCGTACGTGATTATGATATGTTATTTTATGTTTATTTTGTCTTCCTATCCTTTTTTATTCTACAAAAATCATTGATTGAGCCGTCGATCCTTAAAATCGGTTGAGCACAGAGCCGGCAAAGTCGCGTGACAGGTCGGCGCACAAGACACATGTCGTGACGCACAAACAGCGAACACATAACGTCGTGAATCACGATTTCCTTGGCCGATTTTGGCAATCCATGGCTCAATCAAATCATCAGAGCACCCGGAACATGATGACATGTCGTTTATAGTTGGTTTTTGTTCTATTAAACATCGGTTGGCGCGCAATAAATAAAGTGTGAAAACCGATTTTATTGTGATTTTGGATTTTTTTTTGGTTTCAAAAAATGATCGGAACCAACCCAAACAACACATCATCGTGTTTCCGGTGTTCTGCTGAATTGATTGAGCTGTCGTTCGTCGAAATTGGTCAAGCACAGCGCCGGCAGTGCTGCGTGACAGGTCGGCGCGCGCGACACACACGGTGAAACGTACTAACAGCCAACACATAACGTCGCCCAGATCACGATTTCCTCGGCCGATTTCGACGATCGACGGCTCAATCATCTCAGCAGAACATCCGGAACACGTTGATATATAGTTTGTGGTTAGTTGTTGTTTTATTCAGCATCGGTTGCTTTGCAATAAAAAAGTGTGAAAACGACAAAACACAAATTTATGGTGATTTTGGATTTTTTTGGTTTTAAAAAAAATAATCGGAACCAATCGCAAACGACACATCATCGTGTTGGCGGTGTTCTGCTGAATTGATTGAGCTGTCGTTCGTCGAAATCGGTTAAGCACAGAGCCGGCATTGATGCGTGACAGGTCGGCGCGCGCGACACACACGGTGAAACGTACTAACAGCCAACACATAACGTCGCCCAGATCACGATTTCCTCGGCCGATTTCGACGATCGACTGCTCAATCATCTCAGCAGAACATCCGGAACACGTTGATATGTAGTTTGTGGTTAGTTGTTGTTTTATTCAGCATCGGTTGCTTCGCAATAAAAAAAGTGTGAAAAACGACAAAACACAAATTTATGGTGACTTTGGATTTTTTTTGGTTTTTAAAAAATGATTGGAAGCAACCGCAAACGACACATCATCGTGTTTCCGGTGTTCTGCTGAATTGATTGAGCTGTCGTCGTTCGTCGAAATCGGTCAAGCACAGCGCCGGCAGTGCTGCGTGACAGGTCGGCGCGCGCGACACACGGTGAAACACGCAGATTGTCAACAGAAAACGTCGCCCAGCTCGCGATTCCCCCAGCCAATTTTCATGATCCATGACTCAATCAACTCAGCAGAGCAGCAGGAACACGTTGATATGTCGTTTGTTGTTGGTTGTTGTTTTATTCAGCATCGGTTGCTTTGCAATAAAAAAGTGTGAAAACGACAAAACACAAATTTATGGTGATTTTGGATTTTTTGGTTTTTGAAAAAAATGATCGGAACCAACCACAAACGACACATCATCGCGTTGCGGGTGTTCTGCTGAGTTGATTGAGCCGTAGTTCGTTGAAATCGGTTGAGCACAGCGCCGTTAGAGTCGCATGACAGGTCGGTACACAAAACAAACAAGGTGAAACACGCAGACTGCCAACAGAAAACGTCGCCCAGCTCACGATTCCCCCAACCAATTTTGATAATCCATGACAAATTATCAAACAAAAGTGAGTTTTGAAGGCTGCGTCCACAATCATTTTTACTATTTGGCCGTGTTCCAAATCTGGTCAACCCCGAAAATGCCATTTGGCCGTGTTCCAAATCCACTGAACCAGGAAAAAACATTTTTGTTGCGTAAAAGTGAAACTCGAACAATTAACAAACGAAAACAACACAATTTATCACAAGAAATGATACGAATGTTGCTTGATTCAATTGTAAAATCGAAATAGAATCAGCGGAACCGACTTTCTAAGTGCTCGTGCGGTCTTTTGGCACGTGCGGTCTTTTGGTTCCACACCAATCTGCGGTATTTTGGTCTTGCGGTCTTTTGGCACGTGCGGTCTTTTGGTACGTGCGGTCTTTTGTCTATGATTCGCCGAAACCAAGTCTGAAATTTTCACCCTCCTCCCATATGAGTGGGGGTCATATGGTAAGTCGGTGGCTCCTCAGATGGTGATATTCGGACTCCCTGAAAAATTCTGAACAACTTTCATTTAAAAAAAATTAAAAAAAAATTTTTTTAAAGAAAAAAAATAGAAAATTTTTTTTTCTTGACATCTCTAATCGCACCCCCCCCCCCTCACGGTGGTCAATCTTATCTCAATTTTTTTCCAAAAATACCGTAATTTTTGCATTTTTCTTGACGTTTGTGTCTGTCCCTGCATAGATTTTGTTGTTTCTGACCAAACAAGCAGCTTGTTTGCACAAAATATTCTGTATTTTACAAGAATTTCTGTGTTTTTCTAAGGCAAAAATTTGGTATTACCCGTGCGATCCCGTGCACCCCCCCCCCTCACGAAATTTTTCTGCCAGTGCACCCCCCCCCTCAGGAAAATTTGCTGCCCGTGCACCCCCCCCCCTCACCGAGAAGGCACCTGACCCCCCCCCTCTAAAATTAGGCAAACACCCCCCCCCTCACCCGAGGTCCCGCTTTCGCTACTGGTTCAAAACGCAATTGTTCTTGCATCTTCCTTCTTGAAAAGGCTTGGCTTAGGTTAGGATTACGTCAGGATAATGTTTAGCTTAGAATTAGGCTTTAGGCCTCCCCCCTAACCCTACACCTGCCCCGCATCCGCATTGCTCATTGCTCATGATCCGCTGGCGCGCGTGCACACGCTCCGCCCTCAACAAAAACTCGTTCAAAACGCAGTTATTTTCATTCTTGCTTTTTAAAAAGGCTTGGCTTAGGTTAGGATAAAAAAGGTTAGGAACAGCTTTTGCTTAAGCTTAGGCTTTGGTTTGGCTTTTAGGTTTAGGTCCGTTTTAGCAATGTCCGAGAACATCCAATGTTGGAGCGTGAGTTAACTGGAGTGTAATATCATAAAACGTGCCAACCCCCGCCCCTCCCTAGTCCCTCCTCTCTTTTTCAAAACCTTTTTTCTGCAATTTTATTTTGTTTTCAGTGAAGGCCGAAGGAGCGAGAGAGGAGGTAAACCGAAGCGTTATTCAGAGTTCTCTCTCAGAGACAGAGTCACACCACATCATCACACCACACCTCACACGACGATATCCAGAATCCAGCAATAGCCGGTCTCTTCTTCCTCAAGAAAATGGTGCGTTCCTTGAAAAAAATCTCACAAAAAAGGTCAAAGTGTTTATTGATTGATTCGCCTTGCTTTTGTTTGCTTGGTTTTAAGGTCATCTTTGTGCTCTGTTGCTTGTTGCGTCAACCAAAAAATTGCCAGTTCCATTCTCTTCCAATTTAAAAGTTCCAAATTCGTCATATTGTGTGGCCAGCACTTCATTCTACCATTTTTGTTGCTTTCACTTTCTTGAAGCACGAACCACCAGATCAACACGAGCGTGCATGTGTTCGCGTGCAACATTCTTTTGTGAAACGACCAGTGTTTATCATCGCCATCGTCGTGTTTTCTATGTTTGTTTTTGTGTTGCAGTATCAACGGCTGGTGCAACTGGGACGAGTTGTGTTCATTGTGAACGGCAAGAACAAAGGCAAATTGGCGGTCATCGTGAACGTCGTCGACAGCAACAGGGTCAGTGCTTTTTGAGATTGAGTTGAGTGTAACTGCGCACATGACTTGCAAAACTGTGGTGTTCGGTTTGCTTGAATAAATCACTTAGTTCTCACCAGTGCATTGGTCCGAGTCCGATAGGTGTCACAGTCCGTTTCAACCAAATCAAAAAACACGCTACTGAGATTTTTACAAGTCAAATTTGACGTGCAAGGGTTTGGGGGAATTTCGAATTTCAGGGGTGTATAAAACCGAACACACGATGAGGAGTAAATGCACTCCTCAAAACCAAACTCAAACTCCTCATTCCTCACTCACTACTCGTTTTTACTCTTCTAGAAAGCAAACGTGAGTAACTGCTCAAATTGTGAACTGCTCGTCAAAACTGGCACCGGTTGCGTTTCAGATTCTGATCGACGGGCCGTGCTCGGGCGTGTCACGATGCGTCGTCAACCTGAAAGACATTCAGTTGACAAAGTTCCGTTTGATGCCGATCTTGGTCAATCAACGAACGGGCAAAGTGAAAGCGCTTTGGGAGAAGGAAAAGATCGACGAAAAATGGGCCGCAACGAAGTGGGCGAAAACAATCAAGCAGAAAGAAGCGGTTGGTTTGGTTGGGGCGGCGTGGGACCAAAGTCCTGCGATGGAGAAAGTGCGCTCAAAACACAGTGATGTGGTGCAGTCACAAACAACACACACGCAAACATATAATACCGTATTACCCCCAATAAACCCCCATGGGGGATTAATACGTCAGCGACTTTTAGGGGTGGGGGTTTATTGGTGGGGGGGGGGGTTTATTATACAAAAATTTCTAGGGGTGGGGTTTTGTTGAAAAATGGCAAAAATACCTTGCATGACAGGCAAGAAAGTTGCAGAAACTTCTACTTTTCACAGAGATTTCCTTTTGTAACAGCCTTTTGTAATGAAATTACCATTAACTCATCCATTTGGGGCCTTTGGTAGCACAATTTCACCAATGTCACTGCATTCAGCCACTGAATTCGCTGGGTATGTGTTTCAAACAGGTTTCCAATTAACCCCCATGGGGGATTATTTGTGGGGGGGATTATTTGGAAACTGGTCGGGGGGTGGGGGTTTATTGGTGGGGGGGGATTAATGGTGGGGGGGTTTAATGGGGGTAATACGGTATTGCCGCAGCGCAGCGCGCGTGTAAACATTGGCGCTGAATTGAAAACAATGTTGTCAAACGAGGATTCTATGATTGCAGTTCAATGAATGGCTATTGTTAAGTTTGTCAGGGCAGTCAAATCTACGAAGAACCAATTTTATGACACGTCAAATTTTCAGCGCCGTGAAATGACTGATTTCGACCGATTCAAGCTATTCAAGGCGAAACAAGCGGTTTGCTGGTTTTCAGTGGCTTGTTTTTGTTTGTTCTCAAATTCGTGCGAGACAGTGCAACTTAAACTGTTTTTATTGTTTACAGCGCAATCGTATCATCCGTGTTGAAATGGCGAAACTAAAGAAAGCGGCCGCGAAGTAACTTGGATGTCGCCGGAAATTCGTAGACATGAAAGCTGAAACTTTTTTGTTCGCTGTTTTGTTGCACAAATGTTTTTATAGAAGATTTTGTCGGCTGATCCGTTTGTTGTGTTGTTGTTGTTTCGTTGTGTTTTGCGTTGAAGCAAACTTGTGTGAGCGAGAAAGCCGAGAATGAAAGGTGCATTGTTGTGGGGGTCGATAGGGTTTTGTTTGCGTTTGTTCATTTGTGGTGTTGCATCCGTCTGTCTGTACCTCTTGTTGCGATTGCGAAAACCATTTCGTGTGCAAATGCCGATGCAGTTTGCAATTGATGCGTTTGCTCCGCGAACATCAGGCGCCATTCGAATGTCACTGCAGCCGCCAACGGTTTCCATGGCGCTCTTGTGGCAATGCCACTTCAAATTCTGTCGTACCGTTTTGCCGTCGTTCGATGACATGCAGGTTGGTGAGCGTGTGTGCCAAAGACTGTGGCCTGTGTCACCGCTCGTGGCCTGGTGGTAGTGCGTTAGACTTTTGTCTGTGCGCTCGGGGGGGATCGAGCCCCGCCGAAGGGTGTATAGCCTCTTAATGACAGACGAGAACTCGGTGGGCGCCCTACTCAATGGCGTTGTGTACGCTTCTCTGGGTTAGCCCTGGCTAAAAACATCGCCTAAAGTCCCAACAACAACAGCAAGACTGACAGATGACCGCAATGAGCTGCATGTTTCAATGGAGTGTGCGTTTGCAACTTTGCACAGGCGCATCTGAACGCAGTGCACCTGTCTTATCTGCCGTTTGTGTGCGATACGCCCGGTTGCACGGACGCACAACATCCAACCGCGAACAGCTTGATCGAGCATTTGCGGCTGGTGCACGACACGAAGGTGGGTGCGTTGGTAGTGCCCGCCAAAAATGGTGTACTTCACAAACTAACTGATGATATTGAAAATGACGCATTTTGATGCACACACACCAGCAGGTTTCCGCCCAATCAATCAAATTCATAACAATTTGTTTCCCGTGTCGTTGGGAATGTTTTCAGCGAAAATCAAACTTACATATTTAGATTCGTGTCACAACGGATGCATTGCGCGAGATTGAACGGCATGAGCAAATGATTCAGTTGAAGGTGGTTCGTTGCTGTCTGCCCACGGTCCCACCTCCACCCCCACCCAGTAATTGCAACAACAGCAGCAATTCCGTTGCCCATTCGACAAATTCAGTTGAAAAGGCGACTGGTGGTCAGAAAAATGTAAACTATGCAACGGCTGAGCTAACCAACAGTTCGAAACTGCCTCCTCCTCCAAGAAAGAGCCTCATTCCTTCCCCTGATATTATCGAAACCTCAGAATCGCGAAATTCCTCGTCTCGCCAGCCGAAAAGTTCAACAGTCCAAAATGCAGCTGAAAAGATCGGTGCAGCTAACAAAGAGTTCGAGCCTGGATCTGCTGCTCCGGCGAAGCGACACGAATTCCAAGGGACGTCAGTGTTCAATGCGCGATTCGATGGCAAACAAGAACGTCAAACGTTGCCAACCCCAACCGCGCCAAATAAAAGTGACGCGCACTGTTTCAAGTTCACTCTACGCTCAACGCAAGATGACGCAACGAGTGAAACGGCGGTTGGCTCAGCAAAAGCTGCGCAACACGAGTCTGCGAAAGACCGCATGAAATGTCAGTGGGCATGTTGTTTCAGTTTGTGTTTCAGTTTCAGTGTGCGTGTGAATTGCATCAGCGCGGTTTGACCGTTGAAGTGGCTGAGCAATGTGCATAATGGGTTTGTGTGGCTTATGTTGGAGTTGGGCAAATCAGATGGTGCTCTTCTTACCTTCATGCTCACAACTCGAATGCCTTCAGTGTCCATTTCAGCCCCTCTGAGAACAAGTGCACCACCAAACACGACGCCCGACTCACAGCGAGCCATTTGTTCTGTGCCTGTTCACTCGGATGGTGGTCGTTCTGAACATCACCACCGCAGAACTGCATCCGAGAGCAACATCAACGGCGATCCATTGACATCGTGCAACTCAATACGCCCCATTCATTCCAACCAATCATCGTGCCGTGTTCTGCAGCTCACCGGTCTCGATTGTACGGTCACCGCGGGAGATTTGAAATTATTAGCTGGCACGGATGCGCTGCAGATTGAACGTGTACATGACAGGCACGTCGGAGGGTGGCTTTTTGGGGCTTTGATCAATCGGTGAGCAAGTGTAGACAATGAAGCATGAGATGTTACAACTTCACTTCTAGCGTCTGGCCCACCTGTTTTGCTACCGTCGTTGGTGATTCCATTCCAGCTGATTCGTTTCAATTCGCCATGAAAAGTTGATCGTCTACAATCCACGTCATGCTGCTTCAACCCATCATTGAATCGCCAATCAGTGGCTTGCATAGAAAATTGTGTTGTTCCTATCAGGCGTGCCCTAATCACATACGAAAATCACGATGTTGCGCTGAAGAACCACAGCCGGCTGCACGCAGCGAGCAAACAGCCAAATGGCATTCACTACAACGTGCGCTTCAATGCCAATCGTGTGCGTGGAAGTATGGCGTCGAAAGGGAGAGAACACTCGCAATCGCAACAGCATAATCGTGCTCACAAAGGTAAACGATAAGTGCGCTTTGGTAAACAGTCGCTCTCAGCGGGCACACATCGCACCAGTTGCCTTTTTGGCAGAGTGGTGAAAATAAATTGTCGCAAAATCAGCGCACTGCCAAGCGCATGACCGGAAGTTCAGCCACATAAATTGCAAACATGGCGGTACTATGGAAACGCACATTTTCGAGACCGATGGACCAATCAGCATGGTGACAGTGATTATCAAATGAAATCAATTAGTACGATTCGCGCAACATCAAGATGCCCTCTGTGTGACACAGGCCAGCAATCAGCCGGTCGTGGTCGCACCAAGCAGCACACCCGCGACAACACACACGAACGCAAGCACCCTGGCTCGGCGGCTGCTGCGACATCGAGACGCGCCGTGCGTTCTCGCCATGCTCGCGCTGTGCCTGTTCGTTCTCGCAGCGGCAACCGTGGCTACTTGCGAGCGTACAATCTGCCGACGGATGTGACGCGGGGCGAAATCAACGGGCTGTTTCCGACCTCGTTGAACGGGCACCATCTACAGATCGTCAGCGAGAAACAACCGAATCAGCAACAAGCAGCACGCGGGTTCGTGGACGTGCACGGACGGGGCTTAGTTGAACCGTTGTACTTGTTGCACGTGTAGTTGCTCGAACCGATTGAAACACGCAATTTGTGTACTTGGCATTTTATTGCCATGTTGGTTGGCTGCATCTGGCTGGTTCGACCAGTCCGTGAGCGCAAACCAAAGCAGCAGCCGATCTACTCAGCTGATTGCGGATGATGTGCAACTGGAAGTGCCAGCGTGATGTACAGCACGGCTGCGCTTGTCTCGTTGTGTGCAGTGTCTCATTTCAGCAGTGGCTGCCCCAGAAGCTGTGTGCTCGAGTTTGAGTCGGTCGCCGCTGCGCGCACGGCTGCTGCCGCGGTGCGCCATCGAAAACTGCGCAATAAAATGTTCAAAACGGTGCTCTGTGGTGCTAGCGGGTGGTACGCAACGGGTTGTCAAAATTAATTCTAAAATTAATTCTGTTAAAATCGAAATTATCTCAGATTTCATTATCCAATGTTGCTTTGTCAGAAAGATTTTTGTTTCGGTACCTGTGTTGCGGTTATTTGTATGGCTCCGATTCGATAACACTTGCATTGGTTTTGTGAATTGTTGTTTACTCACTGTAGTTCTTTTGTCATTAGTTATCCGCAAATTACAACGTAATTACAGTGCTAGAGGCATTTTGGTGAACTTCCGCGGTGACTATTGCGTTCGTTAGATATTCAGTTTCATACGTTTGTATAATCTGTGAAGTGAAGAACTGTTTGTGTTTATTGGCTGAATTGAAGAGAAGATACAATACGTGTGCGCTGAACCGGTCAAACCGTTTTTCTGTTTTTTGCAGCTTTATCGGTAACACTAAATGTCGGCTTTTTGCCACCAGAAAACACAAAACTACACGAATGGAAGCAAAACTAGCCCGGTAAAGGAGCAGAAACAACATGCCAACAAAATTTTTGGGAGCAGCAAACATGATGCAATAGCAAAAAACAGCAGAGAAAGTTGCATGCTTCTTGTACACTTTTTGCAATATGTTGGTTGGTTGAGTTTTCTTTCCGTCAATTAAGACATCATAAACGTTTCAACGTTTTAAAAAAGTTGCTCAGCGTTTTTGTTTCGCCAACAAAGTGAAAATGCATGTGAAAAGTATTGTCTGTGATTTTGAAGAAAAAACCGGTTGAAATCAAGTACACACAACCAGATTGGAATGAAAGCGTCAAAAATTGCGAACTATAACAATCGAAAAACAGTCCAACGGAAATCTTGGCTATGCTTACTTTTCTTATTGATGTTTTTTTGCAACTTCAATTTTGAGATGCAAGATTTATCGGTTTGCTTTTGTGGATAGTCGACCTGAAACCAAGTTGATTACTGAAATGGCCCAAACATTTGTGCAGTTAAAAATGCTACGAAAATTGTTCACCGCAAGTCACGCGTTCTATACCGTAAACCAATAATGAAGACAGCGCAGCAGCTGTCATAACGGTTTACCGAAAAAATGTTGAATATTTTGTTTGTCCGGCAATTCCACGCAGTCTATCTATTCCGGTGCTTTTTGTGAAAACGGTTGTTTTTGTGCACCACGTGGTTTCAGCGCTGTCACAATCGTGCGCGCAAAATTTCTTGTTTTCACGTTTTCATCATTTTTATGTTGCGAAACGCGCGTCAAGCATGACATCATGTCATACGGTAGGTTGGAAAGGCGCAAGGTGGAAGAGAAAACATGGGAATTTCGGTGCAAGTCCCAACAGGATGGTGCGACTGCTGCATTCATCAGTGCAACGAAGGTGCGCCGAGTGCATTTCCTCACACTCAGCACGCATCGATGCGATGAACTTCGTAGGTAGCGAAAAAGCCAGTCGCAAAAAAACGTGTTCGCTGGTGAACCAAAGTATTTCCTGAAAAAAGTTTGGTGACCGCAGCAGTTACAACTTTTCTGCGTTCCTCCGACGATCGCAGTATCGCGGCTGTTTTGTCTGTTCAAATGTCCACGTGGCGGTGTTTTGTTTCTGCGTACATGATTTTACATGGAAAATTGTATTCTGTAGTTTTTTGTTTTGTCTTCGGTCGCTGCGTGCCTGATCGAGATGTTTACCAAAGAACGTTATTCTGTTTTTTTTGTTTGTTCATCTGTCGCAAATCAGCTGATGGCCCGGCAAAGCGTTCCGGCTTTCTTGTGGACAACAAAAAAACGTTTTGCCGCCGTCGCATTTTTGGTCATTTTAGAATACGGTATTTACATTTCGCTGGTTGCTACAAAAAGCTCCAGAAAAATAGATTCGGTAATCATTGTCACGTCAAAGTTCCCATGAACCGAAACTGAATGCCCCCCGCCTCATGCTGAGATTTTTTATTAGCATGGTTGTGGCAACAGCTGCGTGCGTGGGAGACGAGACACCAATTGAACAGGGACACACCCACATTGTTTGGCATGTGATCACAAATGGAATAGTAGTTCCATTTTTGATCAGCTGACATTTTCGTTTCGGCCCGTTTGTGGTGTTCACCCACCACATAGTTGTAGTTGTGGTGCGTTCGCCGAAATTCAAAAAATGTGAACAGAATTTATGAATAGTAGCGAGATGCTGCTGTACTTGTTATTCCGTTTTTCCAAGATTATGTTTTTTAATTTTGAACAGCGTTTTCCAGGTGTTCGGTGCTTTGCTGTAGTTCGCTTGTAGTCGAATTTTATAAAAGAGCTTTTCCTAAAACAATACGCATAATAAAACAGCACTAAAAAAACCAACCGACAAATTCGGTGCCACCATGTCACACGGCCACAATGTCCGCCAGCTGCAGCACTGCGCGCTGTTGTTCCGCTCAAGTTTTCTGAAAGCCGAACCATTCGCGCGGACATGCAACCGTCGGCATTTGCACCAAGTGTCATCGCCCGCGAGCGTTCAATCCACGACAGCCAAGTCCACGAAGTCAACAGCAAACGGCAGCAATAACAGTGCGTCGCAAGCAAGCCCCGCCTCCACCAATGTCAGTCGGTTCACACAGCAGTGTCGTCCGTTCATGACGTACGTCCACGAGACTGCCACAGAAATCATGCTGCAACCGCGCGTCCTCATCACCGGTGGCATGGGGCAGCTCGGACAAAGCATGGCACGCTTGTTCCGGTACGTTTGGTTGACATTTGGTGCACTTTTTTCTAATTTCTCTTTCGCCAGTTGTTGCTGATGAATCACAAAACCTATTGAATTGAATACTCAACGATTTTCAGAAGCAAATACGGTCGTGACAACGTGATACTCTCCGACATTGTGAAGCCGTCGCGGCGAGATTTGGACAACGTTGGTTAGTAGCACTGGCGTTTTTTGAAATTATTAAAAAGCTCAATTCCATAAAAACTTGATGACTAAAAGATATTGACAAATGAGCAGATAAAAACGGTCTCTGTCTTTTTATGGAAAAAGAACGACACGTTCCGGCCACTTCATGGACACATCTGTGCCCCACACTGCAGCCGCATTAGTATGCTTTATCATGAGCGCGCGTGCTTTGTGCAGCCCCGTACATGTACATCGACATACTGGACGCACAGACGCTGAGCTCGACGGTCGTCAACTACCAGGTCGACTGGATCGTGCACTTCTCGGCGATTCTTTCTGCCATCGGTGAACGCAACGTGCCGTTGGCATTGCGCATCAACATCGAGGGACTGCACAATGTGCTGGAAGTGGCAAAGTGAGTCATACCACTGTGTGCGAGCAAGCCGCTGAATTCACAAACTTGCTTCGATGAAAACTTGGCAACTTGCACTGTGTTACTTTGGCTGAACATGTTGACCAACGTTGTTCGGTGTGCTGCGTCACCCACAGCGTTCATGATGACTCTTTGGCAGACAACACTCGCTGCGCGTGTTCGTCCCGAGCACCATCGGCGCGTTCGGACCGACGTCGCCGCGGGTGATGACGCCCGACGTCACGGTGCAACGGCCACGCACAATCTACGGCGTCGCGAAGGTGCACGCGGAGCTGCTCGGAGAGGTGACGCTTTTTTCGTGGTCATCTATTTCAGCTAAGTCGATTTGCTGAACGTTGGAAATCAACTGAAAGCCGTATTTTTCAGTACTACAGCGAGAGATTCGGTCTCGACTTTCGGTCGCTGCGCTTTCCGGGCATCATTTCGGCGACGCAGCCAGGCGGCGGCACCACTGGTCGGTTGCGTTCTGGTCGGCACCACCAGCTGTGCACATGGAATTTTGTGTTTTGAAACGGCTGAAAACCCTGTATTTAAAAGTGAAATCGGTGACCCGTTTGTTACAGATTGTGTTACTGAAGCAATTTCAGATTACGCAATCAAGATTTTCTACGACGCCATCCAGCATGGCCATCACGTGTGCAATCTGGCGCCGGACACGCGCCTCCCGATGATGTACATCGACGACTGTCTCAGATCTGTCGTAGAGGTAGGTCGACGTGCAAAAGCAGTTGCCATGATGATGCGGTTTCTGTTTCAGTAATACAACATGAAATCTTATGGGTTACAGTTACGCTTTCCCTATCCCTTACCAGTCGGTTTGCTTGCATTCAAAAGACAGAAAAAGGGGTGACGGAATTGGTTACTAAAGCAAATATCATAATGGCATTAACGTAACTTATGTATCATAGTAATCACTTTAGTAGCCAATTTAGTAGCCCCATTTCTCCCCCTGCTGCCATGTATTAGCCCATTTCCGTGCAGATCATGGAGGCGCCAGCGTCGTGTCTCAGCCAGCGCACCTACAACGTCACTGCAATGGCGTTCACACCGGCCGAAATCGCAGCAGAGATTCAGAAACTGCGTCCCTCGTTTCGTATCACGTACAATGTGGACGAAAACGTGCAGCGCATCGGTGCGTGCTTCGAACACAAAGCGTTTCCTCAAAATTCTGTATCAGGAAACTCAAGCAGATCATGCGGCAAACAGATAGAGTGGCTTAAAAGTCAATTTTAAAATTTTGGTCACAAACGGTTGATGATTGATGAGCGACACTGTAAATCAAATTGAAACTGTCCAATGACTTTTGTGCCATCCTGTATATACTGCTCAGCTCAGGTAGTTTAGCATTTGTAACAATACTATCGTTTCAGAGTGATGGAACAAAGATGTTTTTAATTTCGAGCCGATTTCAGCGGACTCGTGGCCGCAGTCGTTGGACGACCGCCAGGCGCAGGCTGATTGGACGTGGCGGTCGCACTTCAATCTGCAAACGATGACGCAAACAATGATACGACTGTTGACAGCGCCGGCCACCGAGCCAACCACTCAGTCACTGCGACACGTGATCACGTGACGTTGCGATTTGTGCTTGTTGTTGCTGTCGACTTTGAGAACACACTGCAATTTGGTGCACTTCGAAATCTGAATTCGTCGTGTTGATTGCCACATGGATCGGTTGGTTTGGTAAAATGCGACCAGCTATTCGTTTGCCCCAACAACTGTGTTGTTACTGTTTCTATTCGCTAACTTTTGTTTTTCTAATCTCGGTTGTTACTGTTATCTGCGTTTTTTCTAATGTTTTCTGTTTTTTTCATTGTTTTTACATGTTTGGGCAATGTTAAAACAACGAGTTCATTTAGTACTCCGCACTATAGTAATGTAGTGATTGAATATTTGTCAGTCATTTTTGTTTTGTTGAGCTTTTTGCTGCTTTGGCGATGAAACATGTTTTCAGGTCTTTATTTTCAGTTTTCAACCTTTTAAACTTTAAACATTTAAGACTCGCTTTTTGAGTCGACCGACCCGGTCTCCACACCTCTAGGCACAGTTTTTGAAAAATTTTCAGATTTTAACGAAACTAGCACCAATTGAACCGTCTCGATGCGCTGAGTTCGAAAATCATATTTATTTTTTAATTTGACCCGGTTTTATGCTTTAAAAAACGAAAAAACCGTTTTTTGGGGGACCTTTAGAAAAATAGTTCTAACTCGCCTCTGCGTTAAGCTATTAACAAAATTCAAAAACCAATTGATTTCGCATGTGTTTGCGCACATTTTTTATGTTAACAATGTTATACAAAAAAATTTCATTTTTTTATGTTTGTTTTTTTTTTTTTTTTGTTTTTATTTTTCTTTTTTTTTTTTTTTTTTTTTTTTTTTTTTTTTTTTTTTTTTTTTTTTTTTTTTTTTTTTTTTTTTTTTTTTTTTTTTTTTTTTTTTTTTTTTTTTTTTTTTTTTTATTTTTGTTTTTTTTTTGTTTTTTTTTTTTTTTTTTTTTTTTTTTTGTTTTGGGGGTTCTCTTTGTTTTTGATTTTTCGCGAAATAAAATGGATGGATGGATGCTGTTTTATGCTTTAAATTTAAGAAAAACTAAAAGAGTATGTGGTTTTTGCTTTGTTTAGGCACTTTTAAAGCGGATGCGGAGTAGGGTTGCTAAGTGATTCTGAAAGCCCTTGAAAAATGCTACAAGTATGCAAAAAATAAAAAAAATCGATTGCGCATTAAGAAGTAACGAAGCATTACAATATCGATCGTGCGCATACATAAAGAGTATTTCCCGGTATGCCGACAAATTGTGGAGCAACGGAGACAAAAACCAATAGCGGGTATTAGGGCAACTTTTTGCGCTGAATCCGAAAAAGTGGGTACCGTTGCAAAATTTTGCTACAGTAACCCAATATTTGCGATTTTTGTTTTTTTTGGCTCTTTTTTGGATTGTTTCTAATCCGTGTGGTGTTATACTTGAACTAATCAGGCCAAATTTGGTATCAATTGGCTCCCCTTAATTATTCGAACAATTTCCATTTAGATACCGTAACTATATCGTGATTACGGTAACCCGCAGAGCACGATATTTACCCTTTTTAACAATTTTTAGACCGAAAGTGACATTTTTGATTCCTGTAGTGTTCTAGTTGTTCCAATTGAGTCAAATTTGTATCAGTCAATTACTCTTGATCAGCAAACAACTTTCATTTAGATACCGTAACCATAGCTTGACTTCTGTACCTCTTGAAGCACTATATTCTACCAAGTTTTCACCATTTTCAGGCATGAAATTGGCTTTATGGTCCATGCAGTGTTATACTTGAACGAATCTAGTCAAATTTAGCATCAATCGACTCTCGTTGATTAGGCAAACAACTTTCAATGAGATACCGTAATCCTTGTTTGACTACCGTACTTTTTAAAGCACGGTATTTTACTAATTTTGTACCTTTTTCAAGCTTGAAATTGGCTGTTTTGAACCATGTAGTGTGACACTTGAACAATTTTAGTCAAATTCGCGATTAATACACTCCCCTTGATCCGGGAAACAACTTTCACTCAGATACCGTAATCATTACTTGACTACCGTTCCTTCCCACCCTCAAATTTTTAGGGGCCACTTCAGGTGTTGAAACCGTAACGAAAGGGGGATTTCGGGTAAAAAGAAATCTTACTGAGAAAAACGTTCAAAACCTGAGTTAAAAATCTTACTTTGCCCGATGTTTCTATCGTGCCCTATGCCATGGGGATGAGGAGGGAATTCCTTTAATAATTAATTTAAAATTAAAAAAACACGTCACAAAAAATCTGAAACCCTGTTACAAACACAAATCAAGGTTGCTGACTTCGAATATGGTGTTTATTTTTTTCATACGAATTACACCGCATCCTAAAAACGGCCTCTATAGAAACGAAAAAAATAAAAAAGGGAAAAACAAAAAATTCTTTTTTATAGTTGATTATCGGATAATTGTCGTAATTATAGTGATTATTTGTGATTTATGGGTTGTTCTATATTGCTCGTCTGGTCTCTATCTTCGATAAACTCACCACTTATTCCAACTTTATTTCCATAAAAATCGTTTTGAGACACGGAGTAATCTGTATAAAAAAAAATCAGCACCTGAGGTGGCCCCTAAAAATTTGGGGGTGGGAAGAAACACACTGGGAATGGTAGTCGACAAGGATTACGGTATCTGATGGATGCTAAATTTGATTGGTAGATTGATGCTAAATTTGACTAGATTCGTTCAAGTATAACACTGCATGGACCATAAAGCCAATTTCATGCCTGAAAATGGTGAAAACTTGGTAGAATATAGTGCTTCAAGAGGTACAGAAGTCAAGCTATGGTTACGGTATCTAAATGAAAGTTGTTTGTCTGATCAAGAGTAATTGACTGATACAAATTTGACTCAATTGGAACAACTAGAACACTACAGGAATCAAAAATGTCACTTTCGGTCTAAAAATTGTTAAAAAGGGTAAATATCGTGCTCTGCGGGTTACCGTAATCACGATATAGTTACGGTATCTAAATGGAAATTGTTCGCATAATTAAGGGGAGCCGATTGATACCAAATTTGGCCTGATTAGTTCAAGTATAACACCACACGGATTAAAAACAATCCAAAAAAGAGCCAAAAAAACAAAAATTGCAAATATTGGGTTACTGTAGCAAAATTTTGCAACGGTACCCACTTTTTCGGATTCAGCGCAAAAAGTTGCCCTAATACCCGCTATTGGTTTTTGTCTCCGTTGCTCCACAATTTGTCGGCATACCGGGAAATACTCTTTATGTATGCGCACGATCGATATTGTAATGCTTCGTTACTTCTTAATGCGCAATCGATTTTTTATTTTTTGCATACTTGTAGCATTTTTCAAGGGCTTTCAGAATCACTTAGCTTTAAAGAGCTTTACTCCGCATCTGCTTTAAAAGTGCCTAAACAAAGCAAAAACCACATACTCTTTTAGTTTTTCTTAAATTTAAAGCATAAAACAGCATTTTTTGTATAACATTGTTAACATAAAAAATGTGCGCAAGCACATGCGAAATCAATTGGTTTTTGAATTTTGTTAATAGCTTAACGCAGAGGCGAGTTAGAACTATTTTTCTAAAGGTCCCCCAAAAACGTTTTTTTTGTTTTTTGAAGCATAAAACCGGGTCAAATTAAAAAATAAATATGATTTTCGAACTCAGCGCATCGAGACGGTTCGATTGGTGCTAATTTTGTCAAAATCTGAAAACTTTTCAAAAACTGTGCCTAAGGGGGGTCGGTATTCTGAAAAAGCCGATCTTAAAAATGTTTTTAATCAGATCAATAAAAAATTCTATCTGCCGTTCGCTGACATTTCAACCATCGATTGTTCCATGGTTTGTCTGGTATTGCCTGGTTTTTTATTTTGCTTATTGTTATTTTCTGGAGTCGATGAGTTTGCTTTGTAAACTTCTTCCGGTCTGTGATTTGTTGTTTTGCTTCATGCGTCTTGCAGCTAAAGTGAAGTCAGAAGAAAAAAGCGGAACATGTTTGCTAAAATTCGTTGTGCAAGACGTTAAAAAAAGCAAAGTCCAGGACAACAATGTCAACAACAACAACAATGCGCAGCGCAGATGATTTAAAACTTTTCAAAATATTTTCTGTCAGCCAGTCACCAATCACACTTACACTGCAGCGATTATGATCACTGTCGTACACTGCCTGTTGTGTAAACCTGTTTCGTCCGAGCGTAGAGTAACCCAGAACAAACATGAAAGGCACATGCTTGTTTGTGCATGTAGTAATCTGTTCTTTGAGCCTTGTCTGTGTATATATTTCAATGAAACATAACTGAAAATGCAACTGAGCAGGCAACAAATGAAAACACTAGTTTAAAAAAACACCAGATTTCATGTAAACAAACATGCAACGAGCATTCAAAATGTGAATCACAACAGCGATCAATCATCGTTTACACAGTTCAAACAGTTTGGTGCCTGTTATTTGCATTGTAAACTGGTAACTTTGCCAAAAAAGTTTAGTTGATATGAAAGTCTTTTGAAGAACGCAATTTTTCTGTTTCTGCCACAAACAACTACGATGGCGTTCCCATGGGCTGTACTTGTGCTACTGGTAGCTGTGACAATACGAGGTATGTACATGTATATTGTACGATGGCTTGTAACCCCAATGGCCAAATGTGCCAAAGCGAATAATTTGCCAATGTGTTTGTTTGTGAATCCTGGGGTCCACTCTCTAGCATGATTGAAATGTTTGAATTCACCGCTGTTCTGGTGTTGGCTGTTTGGCGTTTCCATAGTTCTTACTATGGCGCTTTCTTTTCACGTGTCCTATCTTTTCGTTTGACCTGCTCCGACGCAGTGCAAGTGCCCAACTGCAGAGTGCACTGCGAGTGACGCCGAGCAGCGGCTGCAGCAGGCGCTGTTCTCGTCCGTGTACAGCCGGCATGTGCGACCAGTGCACAACGAGTCCAGTCGCGTTGACGTCAGTGTTGGCGTGATCTTGCGACAGTTGGCCGATGTCGTACGTGACACACGCCATTCACGTTTTACGTTTGAAGGTCGCAATTCAAAATTGACCCGGTCGCATCTCAGGGACTCGTGTCACTTCAACAATTTTGAATTGCCACCAAGCATGAAACATCCATCAGTTCACTGAATTCCATAACCTGAAAAAATGTAAATCTTCATGCAAACAAACGCAAACGATTACAGCACGAACAAGGCAGCTACGTGGTCACGAACGCTTGGCTTGCACTGGTTTGTGTTCATTCATGACCATTTTGAAATGACAATGACCGTGCAGTTTTCCACGTTGCTATTCCAGTCTCCTTGATTGGTTGGACACTTTTGTCTGGTCGGACAAATTAAAACATTCAGTCTTACGACATCACATTGTGTTTATGACAGTGACAGTCGACATCGAGACCACGTTACTTTTTTCGAGCTTTCCTTTAAAACTTGTTGCATTTTAGGTTGCTCAGTTACAAGATGCATGTTGGAGAATCAAAAATTCTAAAGTGGAAATTAGAGTAACGTTTTTTCAGTGAACAGAGATCCAAAGATCCCGTACTTTTTTACCTGTGAAATCATTTCAAAGCAATGGCTTGACGAATACTTGCAATGGGATCCGGAGGACTACGACAACCTCACGAAGGACCTGTTTTTAAGAAACCGTTTATAAATTTCAGTAGCCCACAAAAGAACCTGGATTTCATTGAACTTCTGATCTGAGAGAGAAGGCGCCCCGCTGTAACGGCTATGGAAACGGATACAAAAATGCACTTTTTGTATTGTGGATTTATTCAAACGTGTTCAAGCTAAAATGACGTCATTTGCTTTAAAAACGCCCGTTTGTCAAAGTACCGGCACTAAAATGTCAGTTTGGCGTGACTGATTTGACATTCACCATTTGCTTACGGGAAGAAATCGGCTAAACGGAAAGTCTGGTTTGCTGTGTACGGCAAGCGCATGTTTGGCCGCACATGACGTAATTTCAGTGGGACACGCTTAAAAAAGAGTTCATATTATAACACGTTTACGCTCGTAAATTGTTGCAGTCCAGTATAGTTAGTGGAAAGTGTGGCATCAGATATTATCGTTACAGGAAGACCGCGTGCACAAAAGTTTCACGCGTTGGGGAAAAGCCGGACACCAAACCAGACGCATGACGTCATCCGACGTCTTTCGTCAGCTACCGTAACCCAATTTTGAATTCCCGCGGATTCTTGAAACGTTTTTCCTATCCCTGTGTGCAAAGACATAGAGAACCGGGACCAAAATGAAAGATAATACATAGTATACAATGCAGCTGAAAGAAAGTAAAGAAGACCATTCACCTAAAAAGCGGTTTCTTGAAACAAGCGTCCTGCGAGCAGTTGTACGTGTCGAACAATGAGATCTGGACACCAGACGTTGTGCTGTACAACAGTGCTCAGGGCGGCCATCCAACCAAAATTGTCTCGGTCGGGCAAGTCGTGATTCACAAGTGAGTGGGGGGACTTTCACTCTGAATATGAGTGAACGAATTCCCTACATTCCCTACATACACGGTGCCCGTCCTTTTAAAAGCACTGAGCGCCAAAGAATGGACCTGTATGAACTTACGCTTTTAGCTTAAATGACCATTTGTTTTTATTTAGCGTCCAATTTTCTATTTTCGGTTGACCAATACCAAACATCCAATTTAGGGACGGAACAGTTCTCTGGATCACCCCAATGACATTCAAGAGCAAATGCATCTTCGATTTGTCGCAGTTTCCATTCGACAAGCACACCTGCCAGCTGAAATTCGGCAGTTGGACGAAAGAGCAAGTTTCTTTTTTGAAGAACTGAATAATACTATTAATTAAAGCGGTTTGTATTTTTTTGAGTTTAAAAAAAGCACATGTTCCAAAAAAACTAAAAATGCTCCAGCATTTCGTTTACTGCCAGCATGATTTGGAGGTAACTTTTGTGAAACAGCAAAGAAAAATAAATCCGTTCGTTTTTGGCCCACCCTGTATATCTCTGTTTCACCTTTTCAGTGGGACAAAGCTCGATTTGACTGTTGCTGAGGACGGTTTTTCAATTGATGAATTTGATGAGAACAATGAATGGAGTCTTACTGGTAACGCAAACGTGTATTTATATTTACAGCAATAATATTACATATATAGTCGGAAATACGTTCTTTTCTGCTGCGCACAGAGGTTTCGTCAAAAAAAGAGGAACGGTTTTACGAGTGCTGCCCGGAGGCGTACCCAAGCGCGCACTTTTACTTCACGATCGAACGCCGAAGTGCGTTTTTTCTGGCGCACTTCATATCTCCGATGGTGCTCACCTCAGCTGCTTTGGTGCTCGTGTTTGCCGTGCCCGTGCGTGCGATACAAACAAAACTGGCCATTGGTATGAACGCGACACGGCAAAAAATACTTTTTGTACAGTCAAACACTAAATTATAGGAAATCAGGGGATTCGTTGATGAATTACGGTATGCATGCTTTCTGTGCACACCAAACTCCGCCCCCACAGCAATGTGTGCACAGAAAACATGCATTACGTGAGCACCAACCAATCAGCTGAATCCTTATTTTAAAGTTCGACTGCACGATTACGATGGGGTTCACTTGAAACGCTAAAAACCCAGCTGAGAAATCAGGCAACGCTTTTCTATAAACACCGTAAAATGCTGCGAACTCATCAAAACAAACCATCTAAAGCCATAACTTTTCCACAACTTTCTTCAGCAGCAGCGGTTTTTCTGACACTCTGCTGGTATCAGTCAACGTTGGCGCAGGTGCTCCCGTTGGGTGGCACCAATGGTTCACCAGCAATCTGTGAGTCTGCAAACAAACTAACACAATTCGAAGTAAAACTGTATGCGTGATCGTTGGTGTACATTTGTATTAAAAAAATACATTTTTGTTTGCAGTGGGCTTCATCGTGAGCATGCAGCATTTGGTAGCAATCAGCGTCCTCATCAGCGTGCTTGTCTTCCATTTGGCACAATCAACCTTGCCAATGCCGCAGGCAGTAAGCAAAAGCTAACATGAAAAACAGCTAAAAATGTTCAACTAAGTAAAAAGTTCTGTAAATCAGCGAAGTATTGCCACTGCTCTGCCAGATTTGGCCAATTAACAGCGTTATACCCTTCGATGCTTCGTTTCACACAGATGCACAAATGCCTCGAGTATTTGTCGTGTCTGCTCTGTCTGCGCTCTCCGTGTTGCCGACGACCGAAGGGCAACAAAAGCGGCCATCAGCAAAAAACAACGCCGAAATATTTGGAATCGGACGAGCCACGGTCGCTGCTGCCCGAGTCAGAAATGGCCGAGAGGGAAGGAGTGCGTCTTCGAAAACGGCTGTGAAAATTGATGCATTTGCGAGGCGCAGGCAATCAAAAACTGTCATTAATTTAAAAAAAAACTGAACGTTTCGCAGACGGAAAGCGCGCGCAGTTTCGAGGGAGGGCTGCGTTTGGTTGTCGAAGAAGTTCGTCGAATGCGGGTGCTGTTGACCGAGGATTTTGAAACGAAGCAGGTTGGGAGTACTGTAAATTTGTTGAAGCATTGCGTCAGTGCATGAAGTTTTTTTGATGATTTATCGAAATTACTTTCGAACCAAACTTTGTTGAAGTGTTTTGCAGTGCCAACACGACTGGCGTACGGCTGCTGTCATTACTGAGCGGCTCTGTCTGATTCTATTCATTGTCTACTTCGTGTTTCTGGTAACCATGCTGTTCGGTTGAAAAAGTTTGAAAGTGAAAACGTTCGTATTTTTTTGCTGTCTGAAAAACAAAACCTTCTCATCCATATTTTCAAAATTTGATTGCTTGACAATTTTTTAAGTGCCTATAATTTCGTTTTATTCTGTTATTTTCGCATGGACCGTGAACTGATGAATACCGCAGTGTTGTTTGACTGTTTAATGACAAGAAAAATGTGGGATGGGATTGGATGGGACATGGGATGGGATTTTCTTTTGTTTTTTTTTCGTTTGTGTTTTGTTACCAATTGCAGCAAGAGGACAAAACAAACGTTAACCAACCAACGCGAAACGATACAAACAGAATAAACGGATGAATTTTTCCTGATGGGCATTTTCCTTCCCCATAGCGCTGCAACGAAACGAATCGCAATTGGTTTTGATAAACAAACTGCGGAAGCACATTGTAATCCAATTAAAAAAATCAAAAACAAAATTATTCGATTTAGCCAATTCGACATTGGTGCACTTGTGATGGCGATTCTCTCGGGAATGTTCAGATTCTCAGTGAATTCGCTTCTATAAAATAAATTTTCAATAAAAATTGTAAAGCAAGTGACCAAGTTTTTTCAAGATTAAATGATTCACGCCATTTTTTGCCATTCATTCAACTTCAACGATTCCAAAAAATAGATTTTGGTTTCGTTGAAGTGTGAAAAAAAGTTGATGGTTTTGAAAAAAAAGTTGTTTGTGTTGGCATTTGGTAACAGCTGAGAGAAAATTTAGAGTTTTCAGTTTATTTTTGCTGACGACCTTGAAAATATAAAGAACGAATAGTGTGTTGAACGAATAGTCTTCACCCTTGGTTTTTATTATGAAACTTTTTCGTTTTTTTTCAATTTGTCAAATGTTCCAGCAAACAAACGTTCTGATAGGCTGCGGTTGTCCGGTGTAACCTATCTAGATATTTGGTTGGTAACGTCTTTCACAAACTCAAGACGTCTTGATTTTTGAAATTATTATTGAATTACATGGTTTATGCTTTCACTGTACAATTCCGAGCATTGCATCAGCATGGCACACAAATCATGTTGAACAACATTGTAAACTCAAACATTCTGTGCAAATCATTCGAAATGGTGGTGAGCTACGCTACGATTTGTTTGCGTGTTACGGGACTCTTATAGAGCGCGTTTTGTCAAATTCAAGGATTGTTGTGCCTTTCGGCTGTTGTGCTCATTGCTGGCAGCCGAACGGGGTCACAATGAAAAACAGCGCAAAATGGAATGACGCATTGCATTCTTTTCTTGTGGTTATTCTTTTCACCTTCGATGTACCTCGGTTGTCAGCTTTCTCACCAGTCACCATCTTCATACGTTTTTTTATAATGGAACGCGTGTGTTTGTGCGTTTTGCCGCGTGTGTGTGTGTGTGTACATGTACGTATGTGTGCTGCATCTATTTCACTTCTGCACTCACTCACATGTGGAGTGCAGACGATGTGAGAGAACAATTTCTATGATTGGCTAGCGGTGTGTAACCAAGCGAACAAACATAACTCTACCGACAGCGGCTGGTTATACTATCTATCTATCTATCTGGGTGTGCTTTTGCTCGATAGTACCACGTGAATGAAACGTTTTGTTGTGCTGTGTTCGCTGTACATGTGTATGTATGTGTACGCACAGTTCGGTCAGAACTCTTTTTTCACTTGCGGCTGCCAATAGGCTAGCTATGTTTTGGTTTAGCTTTCTCTGTTGTTCCTGCATTTTAGCACACATCATGTTGTGTGTTGTTCCCATCATGCTAGTGTTTAGCTACATTCAGCAATAATAATAATGTACATACGTAACATATTGGTGCACATATTGGTGTCGCTGTGTCTCGCTTGGTGGTATCGCCTGTCTCGATACAGAAAAGTATACCATAAATGTGATATCAGGTTGTATCAACACATTCTTTAGCTTTTGTTTGTTTGATGTTATTGTGGTTTTCTGTTTTTTACTGCCGTTACCTTTTAGGCTCTTAGCAGCAATACAATATTGTTTTCATTCTTGTATGGGTTGTTGACATTTTCTGGTTTTTGTTGTTGTTGTTGTTGTTGTTGTTGTTGTTGTTGTTGTTGTTGTTGTTGTTGTTGTTGTTGTTGTTGTTGTTGTTGTTGTTGTTGTTGTTGTTGTTGTTGTTGTTGTTGTTGTTGTTGTTGTTGTTGTTGTTGTTGTTGTTGTTGTTATGCGTTTATTCTGTTGTTAGTTATATCACTGTTGGATAATGCATGTTTGCATCTGTAGTGTTTGTTTCTGCTTGCCTATTTAAAAAAATATTCTTTAACAGTTTTTTGCGAGCACTTTAATAGCTAATAAGAGTGCTTGCAAGTACGTATGTACAGGGTGATAAAAAACGTCAGTTTTTAAAACGCTTCGATTTTGCGACTGCGTCAACGTCTGAAGCTGAAATTTGCATTAATTATAGTCTTTTGCACGTCATTTATTGTGTAAAAGTTTCAACCGAGAATTTTAATTTTGTTTGCCGCAGCATTATTTTGTCCAAAATTTTACATTTTCACTTTTTTTACATTTTCAAGCATTATTGAGATACACGTCATCATCACCATTCAAGTTTTCTTTTGGCAAGATCACATCGTCTGCTGTTTCACTCTCATCTGCTCCATAATTGTCTTGTTTTAGTCGCTTAAACTGTTCAATGTGTCTACCGTTGAGCAGATGAATAGTTACCGGCCACTGTATCGCAAAGTTCTGCAAGGCTTCAGGCATCGCTTGCAAGCGGTCATTGAAAACAACGGTTGAGACATTAAACAGTTAAAGCAGCTAAAACAAGACCATTATAGAGCAGATGACAGTGAAACAGAAGACGATGTGATTAGCAGAAGAACACTTGAATAATGATGATGTATCCCGATGCTTTAAAATGTAAAAAGAACTGGTGAAAATGTTAAAATTTTGGATAAAGTACCGTTGCGACTAACAGAGTTAATATTTTCAGCTAAAATTTTTTACAAAATAAATGGCGTTTAAAGGACTTAATGTGATGCAAATTTTAGCTGCAGATGTTAATGTAGTCGCGAGATCGAAGCATTTAAAAAATTGACATCTTTTCTGATCACCCTGTACGTTCATATGTACATGCATATAAGTTGGAAGAAACAATGTAATGAAAGCAATTTATAATGTCTAAAATGGTGATTCTACACACAATAAATATTTGTTTGTTGATGAAGACAAATATAAGATAGGATTGACGCAGAACTATTTGTTTCCGTCTTGATTTTATTGCTTCGAAAAGACTTTCGTCCAACAGGAAAAAGGCGACGAAAGTTGGGCCATGCAAAAAATGAGCTAAAAATCTTTGACTTTGTTCGTTTCCATATTTTATAATAAGAATACGCACACTTATACCGATCGTAACTTAACACCAAATGTATTTCCTTGATGTAAAGTTTACTTGCACGTAATGTATCTATCCCTTTCTAAATTATTTTACAATAATGGCTTACTCGTAATGCTTTTTCTAAACATTCTTTTTACGTGTTAGTATGTTTAGTGTTGTTATTGACCGTGAAAACAACAATGACATGATGACGCCCCACACAATTGTTGTTTTCGAAAACTGTCTGCATGCTTGTACACCTTTGACGACACCGAGCCGAATGGCATGTCTCTGTGTGAGAAAACGGAACGCAACATTGTTCCATCTTCTCTCAGTGCGCTATCATCTGCAGTTCTGGACGGCGAACTAAGGCGTCTTTTCATGAAAGTTCTTTTCTTTTTGTTCGCCGACGCTGTCTATTATTGTCGGGCGAGCTGCATCGCCGCTGTCAGCCAACCCAAGAGAGCGCGCGCACGCCGATACGTCTAAGCCTGCATGCCTACTTGTATTTGTTGCGTGTGCCGCAGCAACTGCAAAATGTTGTTACGCGCGATACATGTAATGAATATGCGTACAAAGTGCACTGAAAATTGTATGCATAATAACAAGAAAAGACGCTCTCGCACGTACATGTACATGTATATACAATGTAGCTACTTTTTTGTACATACCACCCAATGCATGGTGTGCAAAAGCATTATAGCTTTTCAAGCGTTTCCCATCGCGTCCAATGCAGTTCGTTGTCTGCTTCGGTGAGCTCGCATTGGTTGTTCACTGTTGTGCCACTTTGGACTGTTGTGTTCTTTTTGGTGGATGAATCGCTTGCCAATTGTCTTTTCTGTCTACGTTTTCGTCCATTTTATTCAACTCTTTCACACGTCGGCTGCCTGGATTGTTGCTACACCAATAAGCTGCGTCAACCATCATGATGTTTTAGGATTGTATCCAAATATTTTATTGGATCGAGATTTGAGAACAATTTATTTCCTTAAAAAAACATCGATGTCTGACACAAAATAATGTTTTCAAGTATGCTTTGAACAACCGAACATTTGGTTTGAAATGAAGCGTCAATCTCAATATCATGTCACAAATTCATTCTTTCTTTTTTTTATTTTGCACACACTCAATACAAATGTTTTGACCCTCTTATCTTTGTTCTCTGGTTTCCCTAGTGTTATATTGTTGTGGTGCCGACACCAATATCTTGCTTTTGGTTCTGGTTTCTGCTATTAGTCTACCTATGTAGAAAATGTATTGTTTTCGCATGATTGAATGCAGTTTTCTTAAAAAACCTCCCAATATGTTACTAAACACGTACACCGACTACTTTTTGTAGGCCTCTATTTGATGTTGTGCCGCGCATCATTAACGCCGCGTACGCCAAGTGATATTGACGACATATCTCTCAAGAATCAACTCAAGCGCAAACTATGCGAACGTGCGTATGCGCAGCTGAAGACAAAAGCACTGATAGCGCAGCGTCGCTTGAATGCACTTGAGTTTTTGCACGGCTTCTCCTCTCCTCTGCTCGTTCTCGCTCACAGTTTCAGCTCATTTCTTCTAACTTGCACATTGTTATATGGGACAGGCATGCATTGCGCGTTCCCTTGCCTGTGTCACTGGTGTGCACGTGCATGCCACCGGCTTCTGTCGTGGCCGCATGGCCGAGCGTTGTGTTTTTTAGCTTTGCGCTCGCGCGCGCGCTTTATTTATTCTGCACTTTGCTTTCAGTTGTGTCGTCGTGCTGTTCTATATAGGCATAGTGTATGTGCGCTGACGCACAATCTAACGCTGAGCACAAATATCCCCGGGGAGCATATCGTTTGCACACAGCCGCAGACTGCTCTGTATGGGGCGTATGATTGGAGCGCCTCGGGTGCACGCACACGCGCTGCTGCCCTTGTGCGCTTCGCTCGAACGCGACTTTGCTTCGTCGGTTTCACTCGCTGTCTCTCTCTTTTGTGCCCCAGCGTCGAAACCGGCGAACGTGCACGTGCATTCATTTCCATTTGTGCCGCTGTGATTTCTTTGAGCGAACAACTTTTCGTCCGTCGCTTCAATAAGCGCTGAAATCAGCGGAACACCGCGGAACACATCGCAGCGACGGAACGAGCGCGCGCACTGCGCCGCGTGCAATCTTGAGCGTATAAATATATCTCATCGGTCATACGTACGTTGTATGCAGCTGTGTTCCATACATCCGCAATCTATTTCGATTTGTGTGTGCATCTCTCTCTGTTCCTTGTAAGAGACCAGTCTGAATTAGACACTGTGAAATAAGCGGTACTGTGCGTGCACTGGCTTCGGCGGACTGTTCAGATTGATTCGTTTTTTCACCGATTTTCCAGCTGCACTCCGATTGAAGAATGTTTGCGTGAATGCATTACCCTGGTTTAATTTACATGGTTGCTACAATGGGGTTTGTTAAAACTACTGCTCGACAATATATCCTAATGGAGTGCAGCTGCCTTCGCAGACCCAGATAGTTAGTCTTATCAGTGTTCTTCAAGAAGACACTATCATTTCAGGCATAAATTTCGACGTCTGTTTTATTTTCATTTTGTTCTGACCATCGTGACCGTTATTGAACCATGTATAAAATGTTCGTTTTGCCTGGTTGTGCACGATGACCATGGGAACGCATGAACAGGTTATTACAACGCAGTTATCTGCTGCTGAAATCTTGTGGCTGTCACTAACAGACATAATTTGTTGAATATCAGAACATTGTTAGTTTAATTGAAGGTGTTAGAAGAAATGTGCGCTGTGTATGTATTTCAGATGTGATATGGTTTAATTCAGTGAGTTTTACACCCACATTCTTGTACATTTATGCAGAAAGGTATGTATACTTGCTCCCCAGTCTCATTTTCGTTTCTAGTTTTATCAGGAAAGACAGATACAAAGGACAAATCTTAGATAATCAATCTGTTTCTTTAAAATTTACTTTGGTGCATGTACAAAGTGTTTAGACCGTTTACCCTGATAATTCTTGTTATTTTGAAGTGGTTACTTGTGGAAAAGTCTCCCAAATCTGTGACTGTGCAACACATACTAAGTTGTGCTGTGAATGAAAATCGTACGTTTATCTACTTTTATTTCCAGGTTTTCTGTACACGTGTAAAAAGGGGACTTATGTTCGCCCACAATCATTGCCGCCAACAGGTGCGAAGAGCACAATAGCCTTCATTGGTTAACTGTGAACGTCAACAACCGAAACCATGGGCAGCAATAAACCGGGCGACGACGACGACGAGCTGGCAGAGCAGGACAAGCTGACGCACGAATGGCTGCTCGACTTAGATAACTTCGGCAAACCTGCCCCACCGCGGCAGATGGTGAGAACGATCCTGGACTCGAGCGTCACCTCGAGCGAACCACGCCACAAGCATTCGGCCTCCGATAGTGGCACCATAAAAAGTCCGTTGAGTCCGCCGAAATGCAGTCCACCGGACGAGTGCCACCCGGACACAAAGGTGCAGATCAGCTACAAAGATGCGCTGCAGTTTTTGCCGCCGATTGACGGCGATGACGAAAACTTCGATGAGAACGGCATGATGCTCGAAGGTTGGTTATAGGAAGCGGTAATTTGTGTTTGGTCACCGGGTGTCAATTGCAAAGGTGCAGAGGCAGAGTTTTCCTTGGGTGCACCCAGTCTTTTTGCTTCGCTGTTTATGGTGTGGTGTGGGTGTGGTGTGCGGTGTTTTTTTTTGATCGACGAAAATAAAAACACTGAAAAGGTTGCTTTGTTACAGTTCGACAGCGAAGTTATGTAAAAATGAAACGAGGGCTACATTTGTACTTGTACGTCACAGATTACTCTTGAAAACGCTCTGAAGGAAAACAGCATGTAAGAGTAGATGCATAAGTAAAAAAGTTCGACGTTTTTCGACCACTCAGTTCGCTTGCATTGTGCAATGCACGATCACACTAATTGATTTAACGTTTGCTAAATGTTAAACGTACATATACACGTATGTTATGCACATGGTAATATTAGTCCGGTTGCAAAGTGCAGCGAAACAAATGAACAGTGACGGATATGAAATGAGACATAAGTCTGCGCGGATGCATTAGAGTGAAGAATGCTGCGCTGAGTTTGTTGAGTGTGCCAGTGCGGTTTTGTGGTGATTTATGACAAAAGCGCGTGCTTCACCGCAATAACCCGATCACATGAACATGCTCAAAATTTGACATTTTTCATCCAGAGGCTGAAATACTCAGCTTCAAGTAGATTGCAATCCTGCTAGTAAAACAAGAGACTTGTTTGCTTGTAGACGATTACGCGCTGGTTGCGGACGATGCCGCGCCGGACGTACAGGAACGAATCAAAAAGTTCCAAGAATCGCCGTCACATCCGTATGCGAATCACAACGTGCAAGCGGCACAGGTTTGCCATGAGCTGCCGTTGCCTGCTTGTTTACTATGGTACAACGTGTGTCATGCCATTTCAGCGTATTGCCACTGAGGGCAGTCTCGCAGCTGCATTTGCCCGAGCGCCACCCAGCGCACCGAAACAACGCATCACAAAAGATGAAACCGAGTCGCTGACGAAGCAGCTTCGTTCGATCAATCGGCCCACGAATCCGTGGACTTCGCCTGCTTCAGCGACCACCATGAGCGGCAGCAATCATGACAGGCAGAATCAGAACAACAAACCAACAACAACGACGAAAGTGGATAATCATAAGTCACGCTTGAAAACAGAGAACAACAAGAACACTGAACACGAGCAGCAACTACAGATTCAAACGAGCAGCGGTGGCGGCAGCGTCACGTCGAGCAGTGCGTACAGTTCGTACTCGAGTGGCGTTGGACAGTCGAATCCGCCCAGCAACGAGCCACAATACCCGAAGGCGTTGCGGACACCGTCAGTGGAAGCAGCAGAGCACAAAGCGAGCCATGACAAGCAGAACGACAGTGCTCGTGTGTCAAGAACAACACAGCAGCACAACGCAACGGCCGCTTCGAAAACGGCGCACAATGGCGCAAACAACAACAACAATGCTGCTACTGCTGGTGGCAGCAGATCGCCGGGGGCGCTGCGGCGGCATCACCAGAAACAACACGAACAACTGACATGCACGCATAATAACCATTTGTTTCCGCGTAATATCATCGCATCCGTTGACGAGCTGGATGAGAGCCTCTGGCAAGAACAAATGTCTACTACGGCCGCTGACAGTAGTCAGTCACAAAATGCAAATATTCCGGCTAATAAAAGCAGTGGCGTACAGAGTCAACCGGCAACACCGACGCACACGGTCGTGTGGTCGTCGAAGCAGCCTCTAGGTAGAGTGCTTTATGATTCTTTGCTCCCGTGTTTAGAGCGATGCTTTATTTTCTATTCGATATGCGTTTGGTAAAACGGAGCAATGCAACACCTGCTGTCGTGTAACTGGTGTCTTTCCACTTTATCATCCAGCGTGAATATAAAAAATCATCTGTTGTTTCGTTGGTTGCGGATTTTTTTTACGAAGTTCCAGTCAATCTTTTTTATTTATTTAGAATTTGTCTTTGTGGTTTTCATTACTGTTTTTCTTGTGTCCGCACAGATTCTAACGAAAGTGGCCAGAGCACACCAACCGGCCCCGCGAAACAACAACAAGAACCGATACAGCGAGACTCCGCAGCTGCGTCGAGAGCGCCCACGCTGAGCGCACAGCCTCGCTCGGTGTCTGCCGGCTCGCACGTGAAACAGCTGGAGCGCCAGGCAGCCGTGTTGAGCGACCAGCGATTCGTGGACGCGCCGCACCACCACTGGGACCACTCGGTGTGCGGCGTCGGCTACAGCTGCAGCGAGCTCGTCACTCACCGCCCGATCGCCCTCAACAACAGTGACCATCATCATCATCACCCCCAGCAGCGAGCGAGCAGCCGCAACAGCGACATCTACGCTCAGCCGCACGTCCGTGGCGGCGCCAGTCGGCCGATTCTGGCAGCTGGCAGCAGTGAGCACAAGCCGCTGAGCGACTCGGCACGCAGCACGCCGACGCCGGCCGGTGCGCTTCGCGCGTTCCACCGGGAGTCGAGTGTGATGTCGGAGCCCCCGGCTGCTGCGGCCGCCTCGAGCACGCCCACCACCGACTCCGCTGCGTCCGTGCCGCTCGTGGCGCACGCCCGCAAAATGGTTGGTACGCTTGTCTCAATTTGTGGAGAAAACCTGTTACAACTGGTTTTAACGATCCAAATGTAATGTAGATGAAGTGTCTTGTAAAATATGCACACAAGTGAAGTCAGTGTTCGAACGCAAGCGTTGTCCTACGAGCCTTTTACGGCTGGTGCTTGTGTTCGTGTGTTTTGCCTTTCAACTCATGTCTATAAGTCATTTAAGACAGACGAGAAGCTTCATGCAGCATTTATACATTTCTTGCAGCATCATTTTTTGCTGTCGGAGAAGACGTGTATTTGTGCATGAGCATCCTTCTGGATGGCCTTTTCAAAAAGATGTCTGCTGATATAAAACACACATAAGACCTGAGAACAAACCAACATGAACGGATGTGCATGATAGTGACCGTGCCGTCTGCTTCTGTCATTTTAAGCGAGCCTATAATGTGCTCGCTTCCCTGTAAAGAAAAACAAGATCGATATAATTCAAGCTGCCGTTAACATTTTCTAGTTTCAGTACTTTTCTGATGATTTACTGCAAATTTTTTGTTATTGACTGTTCATTTGGTTTCGGGCTAAACACAAGCACGCATCGTTGACACTTCAAACGGTTTCAAATCTCAATTTACGATTTTACAGACCATACCCGCACCACACAATACCCCCAAAAATTAAAGGAAATTGTCTTTGGGCGCGAATGCGACTGCACATAATAACAAATGCACCTTTTGCTCGTGGCGTCCACTGTATGATCTCAAACATTGCTACTTGCATCGTTTCTTCATACACTCCAGCAACAGCAGCAAGCACAGCACCATTCGTGCAGCATTCGCACGCAGCCATCGACGGCGATGTCGCCGGCTGGTTCAGCGGTTTGGCTGTGTTCCGGTGGTGTGCACGCACAGCTGATTGCACCGCAACACCACCAACAGCCACACCACTACTACCAGCCGCAGCAGCGTGCGTTCGCTCCGGCTGGTCAAATTGCGCGTCTTCGTATCAACGGTCATGCTGCTGTGAATTCAATCTCATCAACAACACCGGCAAATCAAGATCCAGGCGACCACCAGAAGTTTGTCGCCAACAGTGAACTCGTCAGTAACAAAGCGCACTGTTCGGTCGGTGTGATGCCGTCGAGCAACGGTGTGCACAGCAAAAGTGGCATCGAGTTCGAACAGATGCTGCGCCACTCAATACAGGTGAACAGCTTAACGATTCTTTGCGCGAGACAGTGACTTAAGATGTGAAAAGTTTTCCATTCAACATCGGTTGTGCAACCAGTGTAGCAGTTTTGATAGCACTGCTGCGTGTGCATTTCAGGACGCAAGACGTATGGCTCACAGTGGCATGCTGCCGCAACGCACTTCGGACAGCACTCAACCGATTGGCATGCTCGGACGGGACATGATCGTCGATAGACTGCCGCCCACTGAAAACCATCATGTATGCAGGTTTTCCGTTCAGTTTCGTTACTTTGATTTTTTGTGTTTTTTGATCGGGTACAAAGGGCATTGTTCATACAGTGTATGCATGCATCTACTTTTTTTGCAACAGAAAATATGTACAATGTACCGTATGTATGTACACGTGGGTTGTGGGTGAAAAAAACGTTTGAGAAAATGTATAAAGTAGCGAAAAACAATAACGCATTACTGTTTCGGTTTTCGCAGACACCACAGTGTAACTTAACCGATTATTATAATAGTTTCCTTTGTTGAAAAATCGAAGAAATTCATCTTGATCGCTCCAACCCAACATCAACAAGTGTACCATTGCTGCACTTCCGTGCGTTTAGTGGGTGACAAAAATTTATTACACTACAATTCTATCTATCTACACTATCGCCGTTTTAGCTAATTTCAAAAAAAGTGTAATAAACTAAAATAAAACTGCCAGTGTGTCGCGTGGTTTGAGTGCGAAATATGTGTCCATTGGGTTCCATCCCTCCCAATAACGTCTACTAGTTTTATTTTCAGTGCGAGTGTATGCTGTCTTCAAAAGCTTCAACTACGAAAAACTATGTAATTGTGCGAGACACTTTTTAGTGGCCTTTGTGGGGTCTCAGCGATAACGTAACCATAATGGATGAACTTTTTGAATAATTACGTTTTTTTTGAACACTTTTATGTCGTCTGTGCCCAGCTTTCTGGTGGCCGTTGCTGTAATAATAAATGTCGGCAAATGGCTCTTATAAATCGGTGTCAGAGTTTTCTTTATTGTTTTTGCTGTGCAATAAGAAAATAATGTCGAAACTCTGCGGGCTAGCCGGACCGTGTAACGTTCAATTTCTGCATAAAAAGCTGCGCGCAATTTTTCACCGGAAAACACCAACGTTGCACTTTCCGAGCGATGCATCAATTGTACAAAAACGTAGTTATTATCCCTAGCGCCAGCAAAAATGAATACGAGAGTTTTTTTCCTCAGGATGCTAGCGACGGTAAAAAAATGATTTGGGAGTGAAGATTTTAAAAGAAAGTCTAGCTTGAAGGAATGCAGCTACACTACCGATGAGGGAAAAAATTTCGGGGGCTGGCCCCATGCTGGAACAATCAAAAAGCCCTCGGGCACTGAACTTTCAACAAAATATGAGTGGGACAAGCACAAGTTTTGGGCTTTTACATTACAATCAACTTTTACACAACGGAAGTTAAAAAATTCGGCTAAAACTTGTTCACATTGATGCAACATATTTCCGATTTCATTCACACATTGTCATGTTAGCAAAGTTTCAGCATCGATCACTTCCGTGTGTTTTGTGTTTATTCAGCGTGCATTCGCCTCTCTTCTATCGGAGCCACTGTCGACACAGTTGTCTAAAATCGTGCTGTTCCCAAGCCCCACAAAAATAATCGTCAGCAAAACGATTCAGCTATTATAAGCAATGTGCTTTTTGGCGCCATGAATAAAATAACCGGTGTACTGAGTGAACAGTCGTATTCCTAATATGCGATGCAGTTTGTCTGTTACATTCAGCTTCAGTTTGTCTGATGCTGCCAGCTTCAATACTAGGCTCAGATTCGCTGCTTTGTCCGGAGTAAAACTGCACACGCATCAGCGCTGAAGCTATCCGTCCGTAGCTATAAGTTTGAGAGGTGCGGCAATTTGTCGTATATTGTTGTTACTGTATATGCGGGGTAATTTCAGCGCTGAATGCACACACACACGCACGCATTCCTGAAAAGCTAAAATCTCTTGCTAGCTTCACGTGAAAAATAAATGTGTCTGACTGTAATCGGGTGCAAGGGGGTGTGGTGGGCTGGAGCTTAAAATTGAGTCAATATGAGCGCTCGAGCTGGAAAACTTAGCTGAGACAAACACCGATATAAGGCATGAGTTTCAGTTGTAAAAGAAAGCTTTGTTTAATGGTGGTGACTTTTTAGCTGAATGGGGAATGGGTTGTTTTTGTTTTTAACAAGCAGGGGTTTTGCCCGAAAAATTCCGGCATCATTTGACAATGTGGCTTCGCAAACAAAATGAATGAATGTTCAACAACTTTTAGCAAATGTATGCACATCAGAGCCAAAGGCAGTCAATTAATGTGGCCAACTCCATTTTGCAGGTGATGTCGCCGCCCTCATACAGCAGCATCACGCAGCAGCAGAAGCTGCAGCAGCAAGCAGCCGCCGGTCGCATGTCGAACTCCAGCTCGGCGCACGAACTGAAACAGCCGACGCATCCAGGCAGCACACCGCACGAGCAGCGCATGCGCGGTGACACTGCAGTGCTGGACAGCAACAACCTCACTGAACAAGAGCACGGCTCAAAGGAGCAGTTCCCAGCAAAGCCCAGTACCTCCGGCCAACTGCACGAGCATGCCTCGCAGTCGGGCGTGCCCAAGTCGGCGACCTCGTACGCGGTCGATCCAAGACGCTGCCGCCCCCCGTGGCGTCGTTCCGCGACCGCACCCTCGGCCGACGAGCCGCCTCCTCCGGCGTGGCTGAATCCGTCCGCCCCGGTCGGCGGTCCATTGAAAACTGCAAACGCGCCTGGCATCCACCGACAGACGGCGCTCACATCGACCTCCACGAATTCTCTTCTGGACGCTCAACAACGCCGCTACGACGCGATGAGCGAACGGATCGCTGACCAGCTCTACAGACAGCGGATTGCGTTCGGTATGATGAGTTCTCTTGGTGTGCGATTTTCGGTGGTGCAAAAATTACATTTTAAAATGTCGTCTTTATCAAAGGCAACTGCGACAAGTGCGGCGGAACGATCTACGACTTTCGAGACGCCACGGAGGCACTGGGCCGGCTGTACCACGCGAATTGTTTCACGTGTTTTCTCTGTGGACGTTCGTTACGAGGCAAACGCTTCTATGATGTGAACAATCGAACGTACTGCGAGGAGGACTATTTGTATTCGGGCTTTCAGCAAACAGCCGAAATCTGTGCCACCTGTACGCATCCGATAATTGACATGGTACACTGGCTCTGTTTTGATTATTTTAATTGTTTAGGCAGTGTAATCTTAATTAAACTGAAAATCGAACCTTGGTTGATCAGTTGATTATTGAACAAGACAAACCCGTTTCCGTGCATTGAACTTGTTTGCCGACACCGCCTCGCTGGTTTGTAGCGTCGCGCGTGCCAGTGACAGCCGGTCTGGTGCATTGCAGGTGTTGCAAGCAGTCGGCCGATCGTACCACCCCGAATGTTTCCGATGTGCCGCGTGCAGCAGATGCCTCGACGGGGTGCCATTCGCACTCGACCACGACGGCACCGTCTACTGCGTCAACGACTACCACGGAAAGTTTGCGCCCAAGTGTGCCAAGTGCAAACTGTCAATAATGCCTATCACGGTCGGTATTGCTGGAGTTTTTGAGAACATTTTATGAACCAGTGAAAAAACTTTGCAGTCAAGTTCTTTTAATAAATGTGCAGGACAGCGACGAAACAGTGCGCGTGGTAGCGATGAGCAAAGACTACCACATTGACTGCTATGTCTGTGAGGTCCGTTGTAACGACGTTTTCGGATCGCCTATTCCTTCGCGTTGTTTTCTTTTGCACAGAAAGCCAGTTGGCGATGTTACTAAACTGTATTTCTTGCGGTTCCAGGGCTGCGGCATTCAACTGACCGACGAGCCCAACAAGCGCTGCTATCCTTTGGGCGAGCATTTGCTGTGTCACGACTGTCACGTGCTTTGGAGTCGCACTGGAGGCGGAGCACAACCGATCACCGATGTGTGACGTCACCGGATATGGTTTCACAATTGTGTGCAATCCGCAAAGTTATAGTCATTTATTTATTTTGACTTGTTTTGTTATTTTATTTGTTTCGTGAATTCGTGCAGAGACGCAGACAAAAACAATTCTTGTTGCCGATGCTAAACTTTGTTCTCGCACTTTGTTCATTTTCGTTTCGGTGAGCCAACCGTGGATGTTTGATGGTGTTTTCGGTTTTTTTTATTCAGCCATCTTGGAAGTATCTATTTTGGCTTTTTTGACCAATTTAGTGTCATGTTTACAGTTTATAAGTTATGGCGTACATACAATTGTATAGTTGACTGCTTTGTTGGTTTTGTTCGCGGCAACCGCAAGCCAAAATTTTATTGCAGGGCTTCCATGAAACGCGTGTTCATTTATTTTTCATAACATTTCAATTCTCAAAAGTACATGCATTTTTTGCAATATAAATTTTGTGTTCTGGCCACAAAAACACTGCTAGTCTGTTGGCCACTTTTAAGTGAAAAAGGGTCCTCTCAATTGATGGTTTGGATTGTTGTAATTCGAGCGCACTGTAAACCACCGGAGAAATGATCGGAATTTTTTGTTCATTTTTTGTGCAAGATATCGTGCCAAAGATACTATAAAATAAAATGGGCAGTTTTATTCATTTTTTGAAGATTCGCTACTACTCAGTTGTTATCATCATAAGAAACACGAAAAACAAAAACATGCAAGTTCAAACTGAACATTGCGAGGTTCTGCTGGGCATCAGTTTTGGTTTTTGTCAATAAACAGAAGTTTTTTTTTGCATTTACTACTCAGCTCTTCCTGTCATCGTTTTTGGCAGTAAATTGACAAATTAAAATTGTCGATAGCAAAAAACAAAGAAAAACAAAAAAACACAGCGAAACAACAGCCATAATTGCGTGTCTTCACCAGACCGGGCATTTCGACTGTTCGGATGTCAGATTGACATCGAGTCCTCGTGACGAAGGCGACCTTGTCGCTGGGCAGTGAAACGCATCCGAAAACTGTTGCAAGTTGCGCACAGCCCCGTTGACGCGAAATTTCGCCGGCGCGTGCACGTCGTACTGTAGCTGCCAACGCGAGTAGGACTCCGACGCGACCGTGCACCACAGTTGCGCAAAGCTGACAAAGAACGCCTGGCGCAGGCTCAGCGACGCCATCGGCGGCGGCAGCTGCGCGAACCGCTCCGGCTGCACGTTCACGGCGTACTCGTACGCTCGATACGCTATGGAAAGGCCTGCGTTGCGAGGCACACACGGTCGATTGTCGTTTTTTTTGTATGAGTTCGTTCTCGTCAAGCGCGACAATTTGCACACTGTTTTTTTAATTAATTCAAGCTCACCGATTGGTTCAACCAGTTCGATGTTAGCCAATCAGCGTATAGCACAATCAAAGTCGGAAATGGCACAGAAAGACGTGTGGTGATGACAGTTTGACTGCACGCTGATCCACGTGACTCCATGCTGTGGTTTACAATTCCCCAAAGACCGTAGCAATTGCCGTTTTTGTTGTTGTTGTTGGGATTTTTAGGCGATGTTTTTAGCCAGGGCTGACCCAGAGAAGCGTACTGAACGCCATTGAGTAGGGCGCCCATTGAGTTCTCGTCTGTCACTAAGTCACACACCCCTCGGCGGGGCGCTCGATCCCCCGAGCGCACAGACTGTAGTCTAACGCACTACCACCAGGCCACTACCACCTACCGCCATTATCGGCGAGGTTCTCAGCGGCCGTGCGTTCACCGTCGACGCACAGCGCCAGCACAGGGTCGCACATGCGCGCGTACTCCTGCGTTATGCACGCTTGCATCACGTAGAACGCCTGCCGGCTGACTGGGTCCAGCCAGGTGTCCTTGCGGTACGTGCCGTCAAAGTCCCACAGAATGCCGTGCGAGTCGAAGCCGTGGATCAGCTCGTGACCGGCCAACGTGCCGAGGTGACCGAAGTTTACGGCGAGCGGATACCGACGGTCGAAGAATGGACGTTGGTACATCGCTGTAGGCAGCGTCAGCGAGTTGTATCTGGATGATGTTCATAGAACGCTGTGTTTGTTGTTTGATGAAAATGCACAACACAATTTTCCACCGCAGTTTGGTACCGTATGGAGGTTTCCGGAACCGGTGCGCGACTAATTAATTAATAAAAAACAAATCACGCGAGAAACCAGCGCACTTTGCCTGGTACCACGCGTTCACGATCGCGGGCGACTGCGTGAAGTCGGCACGGTCGGTCAGCTTCTCATTCAACTGCTGCAGATCGGCCCAGATGTTGAATCGCAGCATCTTAGTGTCGGCCGTGTATTTGTCGTCGGTGACAGACAGCTTCAGCGCCGAGTGACGTGCGTTCAGTGCGGCGTCGTTCATGATCCACTTCGGATGGCCGAGGTTCTTGATCACGTTCGCCGCCTTCTGAGTGGCCGAGAATTTCGCCTCCGGGCGCATCCAGTCGAGCGCGTATGTTGCCGCCTGCGAAAGTCTTTTCGTGTATGACCTATTGTTTCGAACGTGTCCCACTGAAATGACGTCATGTGTTGCCAAACATGCGCTTGCCGTACACAGCAAACCAGACTTTCCGTTTACCCGATTTCTTTCCGCAAACAAACGGTGAATGTCGAATCAGTCACGCCAAACTGACATTTTAGTGCCTGTACTTTGACAAACGGGCTTTTTAAAGCAAATGACGTCATTTTAGTACGGACACGTTTGAATAAATCCACAATATTAGGCTATTCTGAATTACCACATAAAAATTGAAACTACCTCCTTTCACGTCCACAACCGCATTGAGTCGCAGGTCTTAAAAAAAGATAATAACTTCGGTTTTTTAGTGCAAGTTGACTACAATCGAGACTGCTGAATGAAACATAATTATACACAAAAGAGAACTCCAGTCACAAGGGCAAAAAAATGCTTGTATACACCGCAGATGCGAAAACCAGCCAGTGCCTACCGTAAACGCATGTCCAGCGAGCGTTTCCACCATCGAGGCAACCGAGCGATTCGTCGCCTCAAACTCGTCGATGGCCGTCGTGTACAGGCGTGCGGCGACGAACGGCAAATCGAACAGCAGATCGCGAGCGCACGATTGATTCCGTGTGACACCAGTCGACCGTTGTATCACGATGTCGTCCGTCCGTCTCTGGCGATCACGCAAACCCGGCAACACCAACAACGACGCCCATTTCCACTTTGTGCGCATCGACGGCAACGCGCCGACCTGCGCTCGGACGAGCGTCCAAATGAGAAAGTTCTGCGCCGTTCTGGCGTCGCTCAACGGACCGCCGGACGCTAACGCCGTCGACAGCCAGTCGAGATACGACGGGAACGCAATCGAGAACGTGCTGTCCGGCGTGATGGCCGTGTCGTTCAGGTTGTCCTTGGCGAGTCCGTCGAAGAACGCGCGGAAGTCGATGCCCGGCCATCGGGCGCCCGCCGACCTCATGTTGTACGCGTTGTTCGGGAACGGCAGCTGCGGGTCGTAGTGACTGAGCGCCCGCTGCGCCTGCTCGTAGGCCAGCTTGTCCAACGTCGCCAGCGCACGAGCGTCAGCGTTCACGAGCGTCTGATTGCGCCCGGCCACCGGCACGACCTCGCGCAACAGAACGACCATTCGCTGGACGCACTCTTGCGTCGCCGTTTCGTTCAGCGGATCGCCGAAATGCTGAATCGGTGGAATGATGGTGAGCAACATCTGCGACGGCTCCCGGATGTCCGGTGCAATGTGCAGCTCCACTAGTGAGGAGCGAGACAGCGTGCCGAGAAGGCGACCCAACAGAAAACTGGGGCTCTGGCGAATACTTGCGCTGCGTCTGAATGACGATGTGAAACTGGGTGGTGAGTCCGCCGGGAACGCTGCTGGTGTGTTGGTGTCTGGTGACGTTGCATCAACGTGTGGCTGCTGCAAAATTGGCCATCCACCATAAAAGTTGAGCAGATTGTACAAATGACGGAGATCGTCGATCTGTTGTTCTTTCGGTTGCACGTTTTCATGGGTGCGCCCTGGCTGTCGGTTTTGTTGAGCGTCCGTTTCAGTGTAATCGCCCGTGGTTGCGCACAAGTTGAAGTAGATTTTAGCTTGTCGAATCGAGTATGGGACTGCGGAGTCGTCCACCTGCAAAATTGATTGTCGCTTCAAAATCCGATGCTCAAAAAAACGTCACAAGCAACAAGCGTTTTCATATGCTTTTTGATAAATGGAGCGTAAAAAGGTAGCACAAAACACATTCAACGAGCGCTGAAAAAAAAGACAGTTTTTTTTAAAATAGTTTCGGTGTTAGCTATAGCACAGGTGACAAGCACTAAACTGGACGAACATGAACTCGATTGAGCTGTGCAATGATGGTGTCATAGATGCGGCGTTGGGCGAGTATCATAGGCGAGAGCGCGATGTCCCCCTGCTGCAGCGGATGCTTCGCTCTCCAACCGCCGCACGAATACTCGTAGAAGTCAACGCACGGGTCGACCGTTTCGTCGAGCCCGTCGTGCAGCCGATCGGCAGCGTCCTGCCACGCTTGCGGGTACGCCGCGTTGTTGCTGATGCCGTGATTTGCTGACGGCTGTCTCCGGTGACGCAGGGCGCTTGTGGAGTCTGCAAAGCACACGGACAACAATATCCTTGCCGACTTTGGTGCCAGTGGTGGGATTGGCTCGAAATACGAAAAAAGACAACTTACGATAACTGATGACGAAACCGGCAACGACTGTGGCGATCCAGAGCGTCACTTTCATTGCAATCAATTATTACAAGTCGTCGGCTGGGGCGTGTTTCAGGGTGGACAATAGGAATGAAAAACAATGATGAGATTATGAAATCCTTAAATGCGGCTGTGTCAACCCCGGTTGCTAACGCTGAGCCAGCTAAAATCAACCGTCGTTCGCTTCGTACCAACCACCGCACGGAAAATCAAACAAACAAGCAAATAAACGTGACCGTCAATAAAAAAGGTTACGTAAAAAAAGAACCGCTAACTTCAAATGCGTCGTACAGGGTGGGCCACAGAAATTGTGGCATACCATATCACACTAAGAGACATTCCGAAATGAGGCCAATACTCATGGCATGCCTGTTTTCATGGCAATATTCGTGCCATGTTATCAAAATGTCCACGGTTCTATTATCTTTTCCTGCGAAGGAGGCGGAGTAATGTTGAATGATGTGTGGAAAAGCCGCACAGCTGAAAAGTTGTTTCACGCCCAAGCGTAATTCGACTATAAAATAAAATAAATTTATAAAGTGAGAAAAAAATCTGATCGGTTTTTTCTCAATTTCTTGCTCAAATCTGCCGTCAGAATACGTTACGTTTTGCTGATTTCAAAGTGCCGCGCAGCCATGAAACATTTTTTCTATCTTGGCGTACAAACGCATATTGGGTCACGTTTAATAAGAAAGATAATAAATACACCACAGCGGTGTATCATTGTTGTGGCACGGCAATGGGCGTGGGCACGAATTTTGGTACAAAAATGGGCATGTCATGACACGAGTTTCAGATATTTTTGTGCGATACTTACACACGGACTGATTTAGAAAGTTTTGCTGAACTTCTAGCACCGAATAAACACATTTGAAAACAAGAGCGGTCAAATACGGCAACTATGTACATAAGTCGTGATCAGATTGAAAACAATGGCGAATCGGAGCCAGGGGACAATAATTACAAAGAAGCTGATTCAAAGTTCCCCCGGAAAGCTTGAGCGATGGTTTCGTGGTTTATCCACCGTTTTGCATTTACACGCTTTCCTTTGTCTTTTCAACGTAATTCAAAACTTTTCGCCGAAATTTGAGTGAATAAAAAGTGTCTCCAATTTAGCCACACACCTTTTACCAGCAACATTAAGCCGTGCAATTCTTTGGCCTACCCTGTACGCTGCATGTATTACATGTAGTTGACAAGTTTTTTTGGTTCCGGCTATGCTGCAAAAAAAGTCAACGTGTGTGGTGGCTAGGCTGACTTGGTGCTGGCCTGATAAAGTGGAGCAAAATCTAGACGGTGTTTCTCGTTTTTGCAAACTCTTCACTGTAAATAAAAAGACGTGGTTGATCATTTGGTCGTTCCACGGAGCCACCACGGCGTTCCCATTGACTGATTACTAATGGACACTGATAATGTTCCACTGGAAAATGGATAAACGGAAAAAAGTTTCAGAGAGTCCAAAATGCATTCACAGTGTGTTTCTGTGGTGGTTCGATCGAACGGAGAACGGCCAAAAGCTGCTGATAAGCGGTTTTTTCTTTAAGAAAACAATTTGTAGAAGCACGGTTTTTTTTATCAAAGCAGTGAATTATTATCAATATTCGATGCAGATAAAGCGGTCATTGCGGCATTCATGAAGCAGTATTTCGCGTCGCGTAGCTGTGCTAAAACATAGCTGCGCGGTCATAAAAACCCACTGTCTAAACCAAGTTAGACAAGTAATATCATTAGCAAAGTAAAAACAAAAAACAAAGAATATAGCCAACTCGAAGATCGTGTTTAGGAACATCAAACCCGATCGGTTGATTGTAAAAGTTGTGCCCCGCCGTTGGTTAATTCAGACAGACAACAACAAAGTTTACAAAATTTCATAAACAAAACACGTCTGGTCACACGACAGACGAGTCTGGCTGACTGACACCCTGACGCCGTTTTTATACCATCTACAGATAATTATTTTGACGAAAGCAGCCTTATCGAAAGTGTGAAAACTGATTACGCGCTTTCGGGCGGAGTGTACTTTTAACATTTGCAGCTTTTTTCTGTCGCTCTGATAAGATTTGTTTTCTTTCTTTTGTTGGTGTTGTTTGTTGTGTTTCGCCTATTTTTCCAGTTCGATTCTTGTTTATTGAATTTTGTGACGCCGCTTCACCCAAAAAGTGGAAAAGGAATGTGTGACGCAAAACGAAATGGTGTGCAAATTTCAGGCATTTTTGTTAGGTGTATTTAAACAGTGCCACCCACACCATCGAAGACACCTTTTTTATCATGATAAAATGCTGACAGTTGCAATATAAACGAATTTGGAGCATGAGGGCCAGGGCGTGTATCCAAGCAAAATACAGGGTCATAGTGTCCAAAACTTATCACAAAGTAACCACGCAAAAAAACCCCAACAATTGCTGTGGGAGTGTGTGTTATTTTGACTGTAATTCGAAAAACTACGATTTTCCCCGTTTTTGAAACAAAATAATCTTTGTTATTTCGTGGTTGTTTGTATTTGTTACCTGATCATACACTGTCCAACGAGAAGCTCTCTGGGGGGTCCCGTGACACCCACTCCTCTAAACCCGGGACCCCCCGTTGGTAGCCCCACCTCCATACCGACTCGGCACCCCCTCCCAAAATGTTCCCAGAGTCGCAAACTTTTGTTCAAAAATCACGAATTTTTGTTAAAAAATCACAATTTTATCTTCAAAAATCATGAGCTTTCGGTTTTCAGGTCCATAATAATGCACTAAATGTCTTACAAACAACTATTTTAGCAAAATTTTTGAAATTTATAGCGTTTTTCATTGAAAATTTTACAATAAAAATGCTGTTGAAGTGGGGGAGGGGTGGTACACCCCCCAAAAAACCGATTAGCATCCGGTGCACCCCCAAGCAGGCGACCGGGGGTCCCACTTACTCCCTACCCCCCCGAAATTGGCACCCCCCACGGGTAGGTACCCCCTACCTAAAAATGTCTGTCATCTTCGGTACTGCATAGAACAGTTATTTCAGCTAAAACTGTCAATATAATGCAATACTATTCAATGCATGATAATGTTTGCTCGTTTTATTCAGAGTCTTCTTGTCTTCTTTTCGCCTGAGTAAAAAAAGTTGAAACCGAATTGGGGTTCGAAAAAAGTGAAAATCCCGATTTTTTTAAATTAAATTTTTTTTAATTTTTTAATCAATTAAAAAAATTTCCAAAATGCCGGAGGAAAATCTGATGGTCGACAAAAAATAAATGCATTCAAACCGCGCTGACGCGCTGAGTTCGAATATTGCACTTTCAAAACCAAATAAGGTTTTTTACCTTTAAAAGTGACAAAAACTTTTATGAAAATTAGCCTCCGACGTCAATTGGGACCTACCTTTTGCAGCATGTGGAACCTTTTGTGGATCCAAACCCAGGTCGTGGTTCTTGTTCCAACTGATTTTTTCTGTGTTCCTTCCATATTACTTTCTTGAATACTTCAGATAGAAAACGCACCGGTTCACGTTGTTGTTGATGGACAACGCCGCGCTTCTTCGAGACGACAAATCGGCAACATCCACGAGTTGACAAGCAGGTTTCCTCTAATTTGAAACGTAAAACCAAGGTAATTTACTGCTTTTTAGTCTATTAACGAGCTCATGAAACCAATTGCAGAAGCTTCTATCGGTATCTAGACTTTGCTCGTCGATCTTCGACCTGAAAGTAGAAATTGTCACAAAACAATTTGCCAAAAACAAATTCCACACAAAACTCTGGACAAAAAAAGCATGATGGAAACACATTTTCAAATGAAAGTACAATTTTAATGGTCAAAATTCGTTTTTTATTAATTAAAAAATTAATTAAAAAATCTCGATTTAAAAAAAAGATTAAAAAAAAAGTTTAAAAACGCGAACAAAAAAAATTGAACCGTCATCTGAACCAATTTTTGTCGACTTTCAGATTCTTTTCTGCCGACGTACATTTAAATAAAAAATTTAAACGACGCAATGCTTCATTATGATATGCACCTGCCCCGCATCCGCATTGCTCATTGCTCATGATCCACTGGCGCGCGTGCACACGCTCCGCCCTCAACAAAAACTCGTTTAAAACGCAGTTATTTTTGTTCTTGCTTCTTAAAAAGGCTTGGCTTAGGTTAGGATTAGGTTAGGAACAGGTTTCGCTTAAGCTTAGGCTTCGGTTTGGCTTTTAGGTTTAGGCCTGGCGCTTCTTTTTTAAAACGCACGCGCACGGGCATCGGCATGCTCATGCTCATGATCCACTAGCGCGCCTGCACACGCTCCGGCCCCAACAAAAACTTGTTCAAAACGCAATTGTTCTGACATCTACCTTCTTGAAAAGGCTTGGCTTAGGTTAGGATTAGGTTAGGAATTGGTTTGGCTTAGGATTAGGCTTTAGGATTAAGATTTGAAACAAGTCCGTTTTAGCAATGTCCGACAACGCGCGTGTTTTACCTGAAGCGGATTTTAGAAAAGAAGGGCAGCCAGGTTTAGGTCCGTTTTAGCAATGTCCGAGAACATCCAATGTTGGAGCGTGAGTTAACTGGAGCGTAATATCATAAAACGTGCCAACCAAATTTTTTAATTAAAAACTGAAAAATAAAAAATAAATTTAAAAAAATCGGTTTTTATACTTTTCGCGATCCCGTGTTTTCTCGCGCAAATTATATGGGGCTCCGCACTGAACATAAACTCGTTCAAAACGCAGTTATTTTCATTCTTGCTTTCTTAAAATGGCTTGGCTTAGGTTAGGATTAGGTTAGGAACAGGTTTTGCTTGAGATTAGGCTTAGGTTTGGTTTTTAGGTTTAAGTCCGTTTTAGCAATGTCCGAGAACATCCAATTGTGGAGCGTGAGTTAACTGGAGCGTAATATCATAAAACATGCCAACCGTTTTCTCGGTTGCCCTTCTTTTCTAAAAAAACACCCCCGGTGGTGGGCATTTTTTTAAAAACCCACATTTTTCTTATTCTAATAATAAAATATTATCCCCCCTCGGTGAATATTAAAAAAACCATGGTGTATAAAAACACCATGAGATAACAAAACCATGTGTATATTTTAACCACCAAAATCCTGGAAACTGAAAAGCTAAATAAACCATGGTGTAAAAAAACACCATGATTTTTTAAATGGCTGTATTCGACGTTTAAAGGCTGCCAGCAGTGAGATTTAGCACTAAAATAAAAAAACGGCATTGATTTATGATCGTCAACTCCAGAAAAGCGAATGACACTTCCTTTTTTTGTTTTTTTAAGAGCCATGTATATGGGCGTCGAAGGGCTGGTTAACTGTTTTTTCCTGCACGTGGTTTGGATGAAAAGTCAGAAAGCCGGCGACGGAGTTTGGCTTCCATTAGTTCCATCCATTTTCACGTGGAGAAATCGGTTGAGCGCAGCGCCGGCAGAGTCGCGTGTTCAAAAATTTTTTGCCGTTGATGCTGCGTGTGGAAATAAACGCTGAACATTGAACATTTTTTTGAAAATAACTGAGCCGAAAAACTTTCTCAGATAGATATATTCGAAAAAATTTTTTGGGGGGGCGCCCCCCCCAGCCCCCCTCCCCTAGAACAACTATGTCGCCTAGATCACGATTTCCTTGGCCGATTTCGACGATCGATAGCTCAATCAACTCAGCAGAGCATCCGGAACACGCTAATGTGTCGTTTATGATTAGTTTTTGTTTCATTCAACAATGGTTCGTGTGCAATAAAAAATATGAAAAAACACACAACACCAATTTATGGTGGTGTGTGATTTTTTCGATTTTCAGAAAACCGCCGAAACAAACCACAAACGACATATCACCGTGTTCCTGGTGCTCTGCTGAGTTGATTGAGCCATCGATCGCCGAAATCGGTCCAGCACAGCGCCGGCAGAGTCGCGTGACAGGTCGGCGCACAAGACACATGACGTGGAACGCACGTATTGCCAACATATAACGTCGCCCAGATCACGATTTCCTCGGCCGATTTTGACGATCGACGGCTCAATCAACTCAGCAGAGCATCCGGAACACGATGATGTGTCGTTTGTGGTAAGTTTTTGTTTTACTGAACATTGGTTGATGTGCAATAAAAATTTTGTGAAAAAACACAAAACACCAATTTATTGGGATTTGTGAGTTTTTTCGATTTTCAGAAAACCGCCGAAACAAACCACAAACAACACATCATCGTGTTCCTGATGCTCTGCTGAGTTGATTGAGCCATCGATCGTCGAAATCGGTCGAGCACAGCGCCGGCAGAGTCGCGTGACAGGTCGGCGCACAAGACACATGACGTGAAACGCACGTATTGCCAACACATAACGTCGCCCAGATCACGATTTCCTCGGCCGATTTCGACGATCGACGGCTCAATCAACTCAGCAGAGCATCCGGAACACGATGATGTGTCGTTTGTAGTAAGTTTTTGTTTTACTGAACATTGGTTGATGTGCAATAAAAATTTTGTGAAAAAACACAAAACACCAATTTATTGGGATTTGTGAGTTTTTCGATTTTCAGAAAACCGCCGAAACAAACCACAAACGACATATCACCGTGTTCCTGGTGCTCTGCTGAGTTGATTGAGCCATCGATCGCCGAAATCGGTCCAGCACAGCGCCGGCAGAGTCGCGTGACAGGTCGGCGCACAAGACACATGACGTGGAACGCACGTATTGCCAACATATAACGTCGCCCAGATTACGATTTCCTCGGCCGATTTCGACGATCGACGGCTCAATCAACTCAGCAGAGCACCCGGAACACGATGATGTGTCGTTTATAGTTAGTTTTTGTTTCATTCAACAATGGTTCGTGTGCAATAAAAATTTTGTGAAAAAACACACAACACCAATTTATGGTGGTGTGTGATTTTTTCGATTTTCAGAAAACCGCCGAAACAAACCACAAACGACATATCACCGTGTTCCTGGTGCTCTGCTGAGTTGATTGAGCCGTCGATCGTCGAAATCGGCCGAGGAAATCGTGATCTGGGCGACGTTATGTGTTGGCAATATGTGTGTTTCACGTCATGTGTCTTGTGCGCCGACCTGTCACGCGACTCTGCCGGCGCTATGCTGGGCCGATTTCGACGATCGATAGCTCAACCAACTCAGCAAAGCATCCGGAACACGGTGATATGTTGTTTGTGGTTTGTTTCGGCGGTTTTCTAAAATTCGAAAAAATCACAAATCACAATAAATTGGTGTTTTGTGTTTTTTCACAAAATTTTTATTGCACATCAACCAATGTTCAGCTAAACAAAAACTTACCACAAACGACACATCATCGTGTTCCGGATGCTCTGCTGAGTTGATTGAGCCGTCGATCGTCGAAATCGGCCGAGGAAATCGTGATCTGGGCGATGTTATGTGTTGGCAATACGTGCGTTGCACGTCATGTGTCTTGTGCGCCGACCTGTCACGCGACTCTGCCGGCGCTGTGCTCGACCGATTTCGACGATCGATGGCTCAATCAACTCAGCAGAGCATCAGGAACACGATGATGTGTCGTTTGTGGTTTGTTTCGGCGGTTTTCTAAAAAATCGAAAAAATCACACACCACCATAAATTGGTGTTGTGTGTTTTTTCATAAATTTTTTATTGCACACGAACCATTGTTGAATGAAACAAAAACTAACCATAAACGACACATCATCGTGTTCCGGGTGCTCTGCTGAGTTGATTGAGCCGTCGATCGTCGAAATCGGCCGAGGAAATCGTGATCTGGGCGACGTTATGTGTTGGCAATACGTGCGTTTCACGTCATGTGTCTTGTGCGCCGACCTGTCACGCGACTCTGCCGGCGCTGTGCTCGACCGATTTCGACGATCGATGGCTCAATCAACTCAGCAGAGCATCAGGAACACGATGATGTGTCGTTTGTGGTTTGTTTCGGCGGTTTTCTAAAAAAATCGAAAAAATCACACACCACCATAAATTGGTGTTGTGTGTTTTTTCATAAATTTTTTATTGCACACGAACCATTGTTGAATGAAACAAAAACTAACCATAAACGACATATCATCGTGTTCCGGGTGCTCTGCTGAGTTGATTGAGCCGTCGATCGTCGAAATCGGCCGAGGAAATCGTGATCTGGGCGACGTTATGTGTTGGCAATACGTGCGTTTCACGTCATGTGTCTTGTGCGCCGACCTGTCACGCGACTCTGCCGGCGCTGTGCTCGACCGATTTCGACGATCGATGGCTCAATCAACTCAGCAGAGCATCAGGAACACGATGAGGTGTCGTTTGTGGTTTGTTTCGGAGGTTTTCTAAAAAATCGAAAAAATCACACACCACCATAAATTGGTTTTGTGTGTTTTTTCATAAATTTTTCATTGCACACGAGACAATGTTGAATAAAACAAAAACCAACCACAAATAACACATGGTCGTGTTTCGGATGCTCTGCTGAATTGATTAAGCCGTCGATCGTCGAAATCGGCTGAGGAAATCGTGATCTGGGCGACCTGACCAATTCAACGATGACAACCACATTCATTTGTGGTCATTTCAATTTGTTTTCATCAAATCTGATTCAATTTTCGCCCACATATGTCGTTTCCATGTGATTTTCAGTAGAATTAATAATTGTGGTGTTTTTATGTGCATGGTGTTTTTAGCATTTCCCATTTTGAAAAATACCATGGTGTTTTTATACACATGGTTTTTATATCGCATGGTGTTTTTTTACACCATGGTGTTTTTTTACGCAACCTACTAGACTCCCCCCCCACCCCCCTCCGCGAGAAAACACGGGATCGCACCCCCCCCCCTCACGGTGGTCAATCTCACCTCAATTTTTTCCAAAAATACCGTAATTTTTGCATTTTTCTTGACGTTTGTGTCTGTCCCTGCATAGATTTTGTTGTTTCTGACCAAACAAGCAGCTTGTTTGCACAAAATATTCTGTATTTTACAAGAATTTCTGTGTTTTTCTAAGGCCAAAATTTTGCACCCCCCCCCCCCCCTCAGGAAAATTTGCTGCCCGTGCACCCCCCCTCACCGAGAAGGCACCTGTCCCCCCCCCCCCCCCCTCTAAAATTAGGCAAACACCCCCCCCCCCCCAAACCCCAGGTCCCGCTTAGGGTTGTTAAACAAAAATGATAATTTTTTTTAAAAAAAAAGTGATTAAAAAAAACAAAAATGCCGATTTAAAAAAAAAAAATTCGAAAATTTTTTCTCTAATATGCTCTGAAAACCTCAATTTTGGCAAAATTTTTCGAAAGTTCAACAAAAATTTTCTTTGATTATACCTTGTAAAACCTTTAGCAGTCGATTTTGGGCCGTTTTACCGACTGATTTTAGGCTACGACAACATCTGCGATGAAGTTTTTGAGCGTCCCAAAGCTTGGCCTACCATTTCCGATGCAGATAAGGTGACGATTCGCCTCGCAGAGCGTCCGATTGTGCTCGCTGCTCCGTTTGCAAGCGCTACGTTGTCTGGTTGCTTGCTGCTTCGTGTCGTGTCGTCGCAACACCATCAGAAGAATTGATCGAATTTCAAGGCGGTATGTTTGTCTTCACTTCAGCATTAGTTTAGCTGGGGACAATTAGTGACGTTTTGGAGGTCAAAACACAAGAAGAGGCATGGTGACGGTTTGGAAAAGGGGTAATTGAGGTCACCAAAACAAAATCTGCAAAGTTCCGTCATATGGGAGTCATTCGGGAGGCGCTTGCATATCATATGTGGTTCTTCGGACTCCCTGATTGATTTAGCACAACTTTGATTTTTGAAATTTAAAAAAAAAATTAAAAAAAAAACAAAAATGACGATTTTTGTTTTTTTTAACAACCCTAGTCCCGCTTTCGCTACTGCTTTGAAGACTTCACAAGCAGACTCAAAATGAGCATGATGACAAAACGAAATTTGAACAAAATGGGGTTGAGTCTTCTGCCACCGACGCCGGAAGTGCGCACCGATCCAAGGTAAGAAAAGTGGCCGCTCGTTTTTTCCCCTTTACTTTTGCGTGCTTGTTCTGTTGCTCTTTTTCTTTTTCATCTGTCTGTTTTTCCAGCAATATCGAAGCCGACAAGTTCTGAAAACAGTTTTAAAACCGTGTGACAAAAACCGGTTTCTTTTTATTTCTTTTCACAAAAAATAAAAACTGTTTTTTCCACTCCTCCCTAGGGCTTGTCACTGTGTGTAGCTTAGTAGATGCATGTGGGGGGAGTCGGCCCGGGTGTATTTTTTTCCGAGGGGTGTGTCGTGTGTGGATGGTACAGTGCCTGTGTCAGGTTCAGTTTTCACTTTGAAAGGGTGGGTGTCGCGTGACCACCCCTGCGCGCACGCGGTCTCGAGTGCTCTGGGGTCTGGGCTCGGGGTGTAGCGTACCCGCACTCCCCAGCCCCGCCCCACCCCTCCAGCCCACGTACTGTACTGTACTGTACTGTTCGGTACTGTTTGCCGGTAATAGATTTCAGATTTTGTTTTCAATGTCTTCAGCCCAACCGATGGCACGTCGGAGCCGGTCGTTTTGAATCCAACGCTGGATACGCCAGGTGTGAACCAAAGTGTACTGCTTGCAATGGAATTTGCTTGTTCAACTCAACTCAAACAAATTACCCCACTAATGTACTGAACTTGTTTTGCTCACGCATTTCACAGGTGTCACAAACATCGAGCAGCAGTTGCAAGAACTGGACTTGACTGAAGCGCAGCGCAAACAAATGGAAGAGTGGCGAATACAGAAGAAAACGGTGTATTTCATTTGGTGACTTTTAGTGTTTCAGCAACTGCCCTTTTGTCATTGCTGTGCGCCTTCAGATCAAAAGTGTTGTTTGTTCATCAGATTGGCGAGTTGAACGGCGACGAGTTGGAGAAGATTTCAGAGCTTGGCTACGGCAACGGCGGCGTCGTAATGAAGGTGAAACACAAACCATCCGGCATCATCATGGCCAGGAAGGTGCGTGACGGTCGAGTGTGAGATGCGATGAAAGAGAATTTGATATTTTCATCCATCGCACTTATTCTTAGTCCAGATTAGCAACACTTAAATTAGCTGTTTTTTTAATTTAGATCAACACTTAGTTTTTTAAAAATAGATCCGCTGGAATTCTTGAAAATAGAGGAACACATTGAAATGCAGTTATTGATTCAGTGCAGTGGTTCATGATGCCATGAAACCGGGTTTTGTTTTGCCAACTGGAGTGAGGTCCGAAAAAAGTCCCAACCAAACGATTTCTTCGTTCGCAGCTGATCCACCTGGAGGTGAAGCCGGGCGTGCGCAACCAAATCATCAAGGAGCTGCGAACGCTGCACAACTGCAACAGTCCGTACATTGTCGGCTTTTATGGGGCGTTCTATGCGGACGGAGACATCTCAATTTGCATGGAGTACATGGTGCGAGCGACAGCATGTTTCGGCTCACCTGCGAATTTCTATGAGCTTTTCCTCAGTTATTATTATCATTATTGTTGCAGGACGGCCTTTCATTGGATATTGTTCAGAAAAAGTGCGGTAAAATTCCCGAGAACTGCCTTGGCAAAATCACGGTTGCCGTGAGTGCATGTTTGAGTTGGTAATTCGTTTTAAATTTTATTTTTCAAGGGTCGCTCGCCAGGAATATTATTTCAGGTTCTAAACGGGCTGATCTACCTGAAAGAAAAGCTCAATATTTTACATCGAGGTAAGCACGTTCGTGAAATCTGCACGCAACGTTCATGCAGTAACAGTACTGTACTATTTTGTTTTATTAGTTTTTTTGGTTCTACGACGCAATGTGTTGCAGACGTAGAACGGAATTTAGTTTCATGCTTGATGCGGCACTGCGAAATCGGCCAAGTGATCCGGCCGTATTTCAGGGACTAGGTCACTTCAACTGTTTTGAAGTTTTTGAACTCCCGTGTATCAAGCATGAAACTGGCTGTTTATCGGTGCGCACATGTCGCAGAACAAAAAAACTGCCTGTACGTACGCTGCGTGAATTGCAGACGTGAAACCATCGAACATCCTGTGCAACAGTCGGGGCGAGATCAAGATCTGCGACTTCGGCGTCTCCGGACAGCTGATCAACAGCATGGCAAATTCGTTCGTTGGCACCCGCTCGTATATGGCCGTTAGTTACATGGAGGAGATTTTTTGTTGGTGATGTAGGAGATATTGCTCTCATGTTTATGTGAAGTTCTAATCGACTCTAATTCTTCCCGACAACTTGACCTGAAAGAGCTGATTAGTGTTCTTATTTAAAATAGTTTTTCGGGTTTCGATAGGACTCTGCATGAAATCGTTGGTCATTTCGTTATGTACAGGGTGAACCAAAAAAGGTTCCAATCATGCGGATGCGCGAGCGAGCGTAGCGAGCGGAGAGCGCATCACGCATAATATGAGCCGTTATCCCCTCGCGCGCTTTTTTCAAATTTGCTCGCTGCGTCCTACAGCAGAATATGTGAAAAACATGAAAAATCGACAAACTTGGTAAATCCGTGCACACGAAACGAACACCTGGCTTAAAAGTTGGAACACATTGCTTGGAGCCGCGAAAATTTTTTATCCGACTACTTTTCATACGCTGTAGATTTTTGACGAAAAACAACGTTCATTCATAATCTCACTGTTTATCATTGCTCATAAACGGACTTCCGAACTAATGTATCGCCATGCGGGGCAAAATTGAATTTTGTACAAATTGCCGAACCACTATGGAAAAGTTATTCGCATGTTTCGACTAATTGGCACACCAGACTCGCTTCTCTGCCGTCCACTTAACCATGATGGCAGCAACGACTGAAAATGGAATTGCATCTTTCACTGCAGAAAATAACCAATCTGCTATGGTGAAAAATATTGTATCAGAGTGGCAAATTGTGTGAATTAAAAAAAGAAAAACAGTTTGCACCTGGAAAGATAAATTCGCATCTGTTCTGGGCAGAACCGCTCACGCACGCTCAGACTCGAAGTGAAACATCAGGTTGATCAATGACTGTTTAAATGCAATTCAGCATTCGGCATTTCCAAGCTACTGTGTGTGCATATTGTTTTTTCATCTTTTTCTGAGTTGTGAACACTCAGGTTGTCACCAACGTTCATCATTTAGTCTTTGTTACAGCTAAATTAACCCTCTGCATTTCACCACATTTGTCGATTTTTCATGTTTTTCAGATATTCTGCTGTAGTGAGTGATAGGGGCAACATACCGTGAAAAAAATAGTCAGAAAAACCTCCAACTGTTTTCTAATAGTGTTCCAATTTTCAGCTCTAAACACCTCAGCACACGCCAGTGAGAGCATTTTAGAATTGGAACCTATTTTTTGGTTCACCCTGTAGGTGTCTCATCCTAAACCGATCGTAGACGAAGCGTTGTTGAGTTTGTTTGATGTTTATAAATGCGTTTTCTTTTAGCCGGAGCGACTCACAGGCGGTCATTACAATGTGCAGTCGGATGTGTGGTCGCTGGGACTGTCGCTGGTGGAGTTGGCCGTTGGAAGGTGCAACAGAACGCTTGCCTCAACAAAGCTTTCAATCAACAACAATTGTAATGTATCACAATAAACAAACATTGCAAACAAATACTGACACCCGTAGACATTTGAGAGATACTTCACAGCATTCTAGACTAGAAATGCTGCAGTGCACAAAATGCTCCCTGAAATGAACTGTATTTCACTTTCTTCGTCGACAACCAGCTTAGCGTTAAGGGGCTTTCATGAAACAGTATTTAGTGACCGCGAAGCTATGTTTTGACACAGTTACGCGTCACTAAATACTACTTCATGAATGGCCCTTTAATGGCCGGCCAATGGCATGCACTGTGCCAATTGGCCAGTGCCAATGCCCGGTCGTGTTCAGGTACCCGGTGCCAGCACTGACCGTCGAGCAGTACGCGCGTGTGTTCGAGCGCCCAGTGAGCGAGATCGTGCTGCCGTACGACGCGTCCACGGCTGCTGAGGACGGACTCACGATGGGCGCTGCTGCCGGCGGGGCACCGCAAACGGCCAAGGCGAAAACCGGTCAGTGGTCGCTTGGGCCTGCCGAATTCGTGCTATATTCGTTGATTGCTTGATTACGTGTGTGTTGGTGTGATTGGTCGTGTGTGTGATGCATGCATTGCTCCGCATCAACACAAAATGCATGCATCACACACTATACGTGACGGTGTAACCAAGCACTCAGCTAATCTAGCACTACAAAACAGGCTGACCAAAGAAGCGGTCCATGTTGTGCGCCATTTGTGGTCCTCTCAGCCGTGTGAGTGGTTCAGTCAATCAAAACACCGAACATTTTTGGGGAATATTTTTTCACAAACAAATTCCGCAAACTTTCCTTGCCCCCCGGTAGCATTTTCATGTCACTTTCACTTTGCGTTCTCTGCGTTGTCTGCAGGCAACACGCCGACGGCGCACGTGGACAGCCCAAAATCGATGGCCATCTTTGAGCTGCTCGACTATATCGTGAATCAGGTTGGAGCGCCTTGCTTTTTTGGAAATGGAAAACAAAACTGGCTGATGTGCAAAATGGTCGTTTTCAGCCGCCACCACTGTTGCCGCGTAACATATTCAGTGATGAATTCACCGATTTCGTTGATCGATGGTAGGATTTAGGGTTTTATTGGCTTTGATTGAAATGATGATGGCATGATCAAGGATTTTTTTAATTGGTGTGTTGAGTTTTTGTTCAGTTTTCTTTTCTGTTTATTTCAGCCTGAAAAAGAACCCAGCCGAGCGCGCTAATTTGACTAATTTGATTGTAAGTGTGTTGCTCTTCTCTTGTTTTCAAAGCAGCGAGCATTCCACAGTTTCGCTCAACCCGACGTGCAGCGATTGTTTTGTCAATTTCTCCGACATTTTCAGTCACATCCGTTCATCAAAAAATCCGAAGCTGAAAACGTCGATTTTCCGGCGTGGATTGCGTCAGCCGAGAAAAAGAAGTAAATCGACGTCGACATAAAAACGAACAACAATTATCATGCTTCAACGAAAAAATTATCTGCCCTTCTCTTTCTGAACATTGACACTGTGCAAAGTTTTTTTGTAAATTTTTGTCACGTTGAAAAATATTTGAGAAATCTCACACCCAGTGGTTCTTTACGGGAAACAACCATAAAACGCACCTTTATAATTGTGGTCAAGTTCGAGATTGACTGAATTCACTTTGAGGTTGTGACGCTTTAGCAGTTGAGTAGTGGATGTTTTCTGTTTAACATATCATTGTGTTTTTTAAACAATTTCCGGTGTTAAAAACAGTATTCATTTAGTATTTTTTGTTTTTGTTTCGTCTTTGGCTCTATGATCTACTATGAGTGTTGGAAAACCATTATTGCCGGTGGCTTTTTTAATTGGAGTTAAGCCATTGTAAACGTTTCGTTACCTTTTCAGTCTGTGATTTTGTGCGATTTTGATTTGTTCTGTTGTTTTTCTTGGGCTCGTGTACTATTCCGGCCCGCGAAATTCTGGCCCGAAGAATTCCGGCCCGCTCATTCCGGCCCGAAGAATTCCGGCCTGAAGAATTCCGGCCCGGAGAATTCCGGCCCGACGAATTTTCGCCAGCACGAACAATATTTAACCACGAAGTGATTTTTGGTAATCAAATATCGATTGCTAATAGGTAATTATTCACAACGTGAATAAATAAATTCATATAGCTAGTTTGAAGCTTTGTTAGCCGTTCAGAATTATACCTGAGGTTTGTATTTTTGTTCCAGAAAGTTCAACCTAATGACTTGTGTTTCTGCACTAGTGCCTTCCTCGAAATTTGCTTTACACCCCCACCCACCAAATTTTGCCTAAAAAGAAATTTTTTGAAGCACTGAAAAAAGTCAAAAAAGTCACGTCTCAAATTTTGAAAATGCAAACCGGCCAGCAAGATCACGCAAATCAAATAATGCAGAAAGGATACCAAAAAGGACAAAACAGAGCATAAACAAAAATCAGTAAATCTTTTTATTTATTATTTTGAAAAAGGTCCCTCTTTCCAAAAAAATCAATTAACAACATCAACTATTTTCGATTTTTTCCAAAAAAAATCACTATTTCGATGCTTCGGCATCGTATCACTACTTTTGTACGATAAACGTTGAAACTTGAAACTTGAAACTAAAATCAATTTCCAGGCATCACTAAAAATACACTGTAACATGTGAACATCGATATTTGATTGCCAAAAAAACACTTCGTGGTTTAATATTGTTCGTGCCGGCGAAAATTTGTCGGGCCGGAATTCTCCGGGCCGGAATTGTACTCCCCCCTTTTTCTTGTGATAGAGAAATGTAAGAAGCGGAGATCGTAGTTGTTTTCTATCTGTATGCTGACATATTCCTCCGTTCGCCTGAAATTTGAAGATTTTCTATACATAAAAAGCTAACTAAAACGTTTATTTGAAGTAATTGTTGTTCTGCAGGCATTCTATTGAATCGAGCAGCAGTGATATCTGAACTTTGTGATTGTTTGAAATTGATTCGATTTATTGACTCGATTTTGTTTCAACTTTGCTACGATATTTCTAATTTCAGTAGTCATTGTTTTCTTACACCTAGCACCGCACACCTTTGGATTTCAAGATTTTTAGGCTTTCAGATTGCAGCCCGGAAGGAAAGACATGCAAACGCACGCAGTTTTAGTGGCATTCGAACACACTGCGCTTGCTGATTGGCAACCATAGCCAACAACTGCCAATCAGAGAGTCAAGCAATTTGAAATGAAATGTGTGTCTCACTTCACGTAAAGTTCTAGTCTGAAGCCGTTCCGCGTGTTCATGAGAAACATAGTAATGTTGCACAGTGTCAAACAGGCACACACACACGCTCACAAACCTCATTGTGTGCACGTATAATCAACAAAGTGCATTGTCGTCAGACGAGAACTCCACTGCGTGAAGTAGTGGACAGGCATCTTTTTCTCAGCTTATTCACGCAAGACTCGGAAGTTTATTGCTATGTTTGCGTCATGTTTTATGAATTACCAGCGCCCAATTGAATGAATGAGCAATTGTTTTTGATGTCATGAATAAAACGTGATGAACAACAATATCACATGATACCTTATTCATGTATGACAATGAGCGACTCCCTAAACCGTTTTTTAAGTTTGCTATCTGAGGTCTCTAATTCCGATCAAGGGACCGTATTGTTGAAAGGTTCAGTATTTTATTGGAAAATGAAGTCACTCTATTCGAAATTGTTGTTTGCGTTTCATGTTCGTTTTATGCACTGATTCTGGCCACGATGTCCCGCAATTTGCTTGCGCCACCCGCTGGGCCTGCGAGTAGCCTGCAGGTGAATTACGAGGGGAAACCTGGTGAAAAAGCTCAGCTGGCCAGAAATTTTGTTGATTTTCCAGCAGTTGACACGATAAACAATCGAAGAAAACCGCAAGTCTGTGAATACCAAACTTCAGGTGCCAAATGTTCCAGCGACCACTTCGAAATCCACCGAAAAGGACAAGCCAGCAAAGAAGGTGCCGTTAAAGGCTGGCCGGAGTCTGATGGACTGGGTCTGTTGCATCTTTTTATGGTTTTTTCTCGTTGTTTCACGAAGCGATACGTTGCAGTACTTGACAAGGTGGAAATGAAGCCGACAAAAGCTGGCCTCGAATGCAGCCTTGTTTACCGCATTTCGCAGGTGCGTCTGACCCGTCAAGCGGATCGCGATCTCTCGGGCGTCGGCGGGAAACTGCAGACGGTCAGTGAGAAGACGATGAGCAAACACGCACAGCAGCAGGACGCGTGGATCATACTGAACGGTGGGTGCGAGGCGCATGCACGCTTGTGCTTGTGGTGCACTTCACATGGCAGCGCCACCGAGCCGTTTGTTTAGTCCCACTGCTTTGTTTTTGTTTGTTTTCATTGCTAGTCTTGTTCATTGCCGACACCGTGTGAGGGTGTTGCATGGTTACGTCATTTGGTGATGGCCAGGCTGCACGTGAGTGGTATTTGTTGACCACCTCGACAACAAAGACAACGCTTCACTTGGGCGCTGGTGCACCGTTGGTGTTCATTGCAGTGTTGCATTTCCTTGTTCAGGCGAAGTCTACAACGTCACCGCGTACCTCGAGTTCCACCCGGGCGGCGTCGACGAGCTGATGCGTGCCGTCGGCACTGACGGCACGGCGCTGTTCAATCAGGTGGGTCGTGGTGAGTGCGAAACCTCGGAGAAGCACACTCAAGAAAACACATTCTTTGCAACAGTGATTTCAGTTCTGATCTGGTCTGTTGTTTGTGTGTGTTGTCCAATTTGTGTCGGTCCGTTCTAGATTCACAACTGGGTGAACTACAAGTCAATGCTGAAGCCGTGTCTCGTCGGCAGATTTGCAGGCAGCTCACGAGCTTGTGAGTTCCACCTTCTTTGCTTTCTCAGTTTTCGCACATCAGAGTAATTGGATTATTATTTCGAAACGCGGGTTATTCACGAGCATAATTCTAAATTCATGACAGTGCCAAAGCCGTTGCCTCCACCGAACGCTGTTGCTGATGCGGATGACGTCTGCAGTTTGCACGACGTTGCGATAAAGTGCGCTGGTGTCCGTTTTTGTCGTTTGTTAAACAATCAATCTCAGTTTATTTCCAAACTTTTCGATTCAAAACTTTAGATTATCCGAAGACTGGTCGCGTTGCAATGACGGTTGGATCAGATTGCTGCTGTCATTGAGCAACAAAAGTGGGCTGTACGCTGATTGGCTGTGCGTCGAGGCGCATGGCCGCGATCGCCAACGAATCAGAGTGTTGTTGCGTGGTCCCGGTCACAATGCTGTGCAATTGTTATTCCGTGTGTTATCGCTTTGAAAAGTTTTTTTGTATCTTCGTTTTTTGCCATTTTCTAAAATTTTCATGAACTTCAAATGTTGCAGCACTGCCCAAGCCGTTGGTAGCTAAAACACTTGAAGGTGAGCCAAACGGAGTGATACTTGTTGGTTTTCATTTTTTGTTCAATTCGGAAATCCGTTTTGAGAGTGAGAAAACATAAAAATAGTTATTAGAAAGTTGAACAATTTGAATTTCCAATTTGCCAGTTCACTGCAACCGCCAGGGTGGGCGGATTGAAATCGAGTTTCAGCAGCCTGCGCCGTGCGTTCGATTGAAGGGATATTTTGGCAACGAAGTGATCGTGACTCGGTTGACACGCACGTCGGGTAGGTTGAATTTATGGGGGGGGGGGGGGTGTGAGATACTGACCACGACTTCGAAACAAGACCTTACTGAATGAAATGTTCTAAGAGCCCGTGTTACCTGCGCATACGGCACGGCACGTCAGGTTGCGTGTTTTAGCATACTATCATACCATTCATACAGACATGCACGCACGTCACTTCAGGTCAGGTCTCGTGTTATTGCATACCGTATTACCTCTAATAAACCCCCATGGGGGTTTATTTCTTCAGCGACTTCTGGGGGTGGGGGTTTATTTTTGGGGGGGGGGGATTATTTTTGGGGGGGGGGGTGAGTTGGAAACCATGTTTAGGGGTGGGGGTTTGTTGAAAAATGGCAAAAATACCTTCCATGGCAGGAAGGAAGTCGCAGAAACTTCTACTTTTCACAGAGATTTCCTTTTGTAACAGCCTTTTGTAATGAAATTACCACTAACTCATCCCTTTGGGGCCTTTGGTAGCACAATTTCACCAATGTCACTGCATTCAGCCACTGAATTCGCTAGGTATGTGTTTCAAACAGGTTTCTGATAAACCCCCATGGGGGTTTATTTTGGGGGGGGATTATTTGGAAACTTGTCGAGGGGGTGGGGGTTTATTTTTTTTGGGGGGGGGTTAATAGAGGTAATACGGTACTACCGTTCATACGTGACGTGCGTCTGCATAGGTCAGGTATAAACGAGCGTCTACTATTGCCGCGAAACTGAACACTCGCCGACAGCGGCCAGCGCATGTCATGCGGTGTCGTTCGCCGTCCCTGATTGCAATAATGCAGCGACTGATTCAGTTTCCTAAGTTGTGTGTTGCATGCAACGGTGTCGTTTTGCGTGCATGTCAGCCGGCCACCACCGACGTGCGCACGTGCACCGCATACGCCCCGTGACGCCCAACGTGCTGCACGTGCAGCTGCGCTGGCCGCCCGATTGCGTGGTCGCCGTGCCCGTTGGCCATCACGTCCACATTCGCAATCGCATCAGTGAACGTTCGCCTGGTTTTTGTTGTTTCCATGTTTCAATTTTTTTCGTCGCCTTGTGTTCAATGAACTCCTTTTTTCCTTCAGGTCTCACTGTTAGCCGTCCATATACGCCGGTCTGCTCTGAGCTATGCAACAATCCGACTGCACCAAATGGTACAAATGCGAGCTTTTCGCGTGAGCTGAATTTCTTGATCAAAATCTACGCTGACGGCCAACTGTCACCATCGTTGGCGGCACTGGCGTCCGGTGAGAGAATGTTTTCAAAGTCAAGTTTCATACTTTGCACGTGACCCGCCGATTTGGTCGTACCAGCCTACCATTTTCGTTCAGTTTAGCTTCATCCCACTCAAGTACATGGACAAATGTGGACACAGTTTTGCAAAAAGTGAGCAAGCATTCACAATACAATGACATTGATTTTCACAATGGCAAGGCAAAGCTAAAATGATTCGCAGGTGACCCGATCGATATTGGAGACCCTGCTGGCGACTTCGACCTTCACATACTGGCCAACGTGAGCGCATTGAGCCTGTTGGCTGCAGGCACCGGTATCACCCCAATGCTCAGAATTATTGACTGGGTGCTTGCGAGCCATGGGAAAAGGTGGGCAATTGTGGCGTTTGAATCTGACGTGCTGATTGGCTGCATCGAGCTGCTTGGGGTCATTAAAAGCAGGCGGTCACCTGATTGCTAGTGTGCGTTCGCATTGGTGACTGAAGTTAACTTTCGTACAGTGTGAAGTTTGGCTTTGTGAACATGTAAACACTGATGCACAGCAACGAGTCAGCGAACAGCCTTCACGTCAGCATGCAATGCAGTTTGTTCGATGGGCACGTATTGCGGGCACGGTCGCTGCTGCATGTCAGTCGTGTTTTGTTGCTTTTTGAATTTGTAGCTGGTCGAACTGGTTCCAGAAACTCGGTACCAAAACCAAACTATCGAAGTTCGAGCTGGCAACCAAGGATAAAAGGCTGAGCATCCCATGTGCCAATACCCTCGCCACGAAAAAGAACTTCACAGCCGTGTGCTGTTCGGCGTGCTCCAGTGATTCGAGCCCATGCGATTTCGGTTGCGAATCAGTCGGAGGTTACTGTGGCAGGCAAGGCAAGCTGCACCCGGCAGTTTGCCGGACCAGCGCACACAAAAAAAACGTTCATAATGATATTTTCAGTTTGCATCATCATGCCAGTGATCATCTGGGTGCTGTTCAGCTGGGCTTGGTACTGCTGGCTGGTCACCTTCGCACAATTGTTAGTTTTTTGCCGCTCTTTCGTCTAAAAATGGAACTACAGTGAACTCAAAACATTTTCAAATGAAATGGGCGAGATTTGGTTGCCACGCAGTCTTGAAATCGTTAAATTGTTGAACATTGTTTTATTTGGAGAAATTCAATTCGTTTACTTCAGCATCTTCGGCGTTTTTCTGTTGTTTGCTGAAACGCCACTGCTGTGTTACCAACGACCCGCATTTCTGGACCGTTTCACCCGGCGCTCGGTGTCCGTGCAGCACTGGATGAAGGCCGCTGTGTACATCGCGTAGGTCGCTTTGCTCACTCAGTCAAACTGTGAAACAAACACACACACGGAGACACTCATTCATAGCTTTTTTTAAATAGAAACTCCTTTAAATAGAAACGCCCACACAACAGCTGAACCATGCCATTTGTGTCGCAATGTATTTTTGTGGCATTTTGTTTCAGTTTTGGCGTCCTCACGTTTGCGGTTTGCGGAACGGTGCTGACATTTTTCCAGTCATTTTTCGTTGCTGTCACCGGCGTGCTGTACCTATTAGCAGAAATCTCACACAGGTTGGTCATAACTGACTCGCGAAAACGACTTGTTTTTATCAGATTACAGGGGTGCGCTGCACTGAGCTTGACGAACAGAACAGCTGCAGTTTGTTGGAGCCTGCACAAGACAGAAATGACGTGATTGCTCACTGTTGATGTGTTGTGTGCAGCGCATCTTGCAGCACAATCGTTGTCCGCCAAGCCAATCGTTTGCCATCTCACAGACGCCACAGTGAGCACCAGCAGTCTGGCAGCAGTCGTCAGCAGACAGTGACCGTCACCACAACTCAGCATTACGAGCAACGGAGCACCGCACAGCATGTGGCCGAGCCACAGCCGAACCGGCCGTACCCTTGATCCCTGCTGTGAGCGTGCTTTCGCAATACAGTAGGCCTGCATATTCCCTGAACGTTGTTTATATTTTCATCTCATTATCCGGCCTCAACTGAGTGCTGTACAGCACTTGTCTGATCTTTTTTTTTTCATTTTCGACGTTGTTGTCACTTTGTCAATGTTCAGATTTGATATTCGCAGTCGCTAGCTTGTAATAATTTTTATTGCTGCCGTTTAATGTTGCGTGTAACACAGATTGTAACATAATGAGAGATTGATTGAGCTGAATTGAAGCTGATGAAGCTGAAAAAGTGCTGGCACTTTTCACACTATCACAATGTGCGAAACACTCCGCTCCAACGTTGGCACATTTATCAACCTTGAAACACAATCACTTGGTTGTCGTCGTAGCCAATAGCTTCTAAGTACCTGCAATAACGGGAAAAAAATCGTTGTCATTTAACTGTGGTGTTCAGAAAAAGTAACAATTGAATCTGTGCCCGGCTGCGACAAATGCAGCGGTCGCGTCTGTAGCGCAGGTGTAGGGCTTTCGTCTACCGTTCTGTAGGTGGAAAGTTCGAACCCGACTGCGGACAAGGCACACAATGGAGAAACTAAAGTGACCAACAACATCTAATGGTCTACTCCCTCCAGAGCCGATGGTAAATTGGGCTCAGGGCAGTACTGCCCGTTTCCGCCGGAGTCCGGAACCGGCGCACGAACAAATAAATTAAAAAAATGCGACGTGCATAATTTCACGTTCGATCAAAAGTGCGTTCAATTAGTTTGCCAAAAAATAGTAAATCCGTACCGCACACAGGCGCTGTTGAAGCCGGTCGGGCCACAAACGCACACCAGAGCCCGTTTCGCCGATGGTAAGAATCTCCTGAGCAACGTCTCAGTGACCCGTTCTCCGTGCGGCTGGCCGTCGTGCGGTTCACTGTAGAAATTGTGCACCGTGAAAGCGACAGCGCGCGCTTCATCGGTCGAACGGCCATTCTGTTTGTCAGACATCGTCTCTGTCGACAGACGCCGCAGCTGGTCGCCCCAAATCACGTCGGTCGCAGTGCGGTTGAACTGCAGCAGCTGCACTGAGCACGGGCCGCTGCAAATGCAAACTGCATTGCATGCTGACGTGAAGGCTGTTCGCTGACTCGTTGCTGTGCATCAGTGTTTACATGTTCACAAAGCCAAACTTCACACTGTACGAAAGTTAACTTCAGTCACCAATGCGAACGCACACTAGCAATCAGGTGACCGCCTGCTTTTAATGACCCCAAGCAGCTCGATGCAGCCAATCAGCACGTCAGATTCAAACGCCACAATTGCCCACCTTTTCCCATGGCTCGCAAGCACCCAGTCAATAATTCTGAGCATTGGGGTGATACCGGTGCCTGCAGCCAACAGGCTCAATGCGCTCACGTTGGCCAGTATGTGAAGGTCGAAGTCGCCAGCAGGGTCTCCAATATCGATCGGGTCACCTGCGAATCATTTTAGCTTTGCCTTGCCATTGTGAAAATCAATGTCATTGTATTGTGAATGCTTGCTCACTTTTTGCAAAACTGTGTCCACATTTGTCCATGTACTTGAGTGGGATGAAGCTAAACTGAACGAAAATGGTAGGCTGCTACGACCAAATCGGCGGGTCACGTGCAAAGTATGAAACTTGACTTTGAAAACATTCTCTCACCGGACGCCAGGGCCGCCAACGATGGTGACAGTTGGCCGTCAGCGTAGATTTTGATCAAGAAGTTCAGCTCACGCGAAAAGCTCGCATTTGTACTAATTGGTGCAGTCGGATTGTTGCACAACTCAGAGCAGACCGGCGTATAGGGACGGCTAACAGTGAGACCTGAAGGAAAAAAGGAGTTCATTGAACACAAGGCGACGAAAAAAAATTGAAACATGGAAACAACAAAAACCAGGCGAACGTTCACTGATGCGATTGCGAATGTGGACGTGATGGCCAACGGGCACGGCGAGCACGCAATCGGGCGGCCAGCGCAGCTGCACGTGCAGCACGTTGGGCGTCACGGGGCGTATGCGGTGCACGTGCGCACGTCGGTGGTGGCCGGCTGACATGCACGCAAAACGACACCGTTGCATGCAACACACAACTTAGGAAACTGAATCAGTCGCTGCATTATTGCAATCAGGGACGGCGAACGACACCGCATGACATGCGCTGGCCGCTGTCGGCGAGTGTTCAGTTTCGCGGCAATAGTAGACGCTCGTTTATACCTGACCTATGCAGACGCACGTCACGTATGAACGGTAGTACCGTATTACC